>JAJJMC010001370.1:0-11660 GCA_023531435.1 Papaver californicum
CTTCACCTCCTTGTTTGAGTGTGTGTGCATTTCAATTCTAACCCTCCCTTAATCATCTTCAAGTTCTCTGTGTTTGTTTTTATCTGTTACAGGAAGTATACTTCTCCAACATTTTTAATCGTTGAATAGAATTTAGGTGCTAGTACGAATTCAAGTCCTGTTGCATCAGTTCTTCAATTGAATTCTCTATGGAGTTGGAAAGTTTATTATCTTGCCTGTTCACAAGATGACATAATTCAAATGGGTTGACAGATGCAGCTATATGGATTAGTTTGATCTCATTTTCAGTTCAAGAAAAAGAACTAACTATGCATATATCATTCAACAATGCTCCAAAACAAAAATATATCATTCAACATATCTGCCTCAAGAAAAGTTTAACTTTTGAAAGGAACTTCATTTTTTTAGGACTACAATTAGGCAGGGTCCAACACACCTAAAAACACGATTATCTTTGTCAGAGACGATGACCGAACACGGTTATATATAAATAGCTTTGATTTTGTAGCATAACACTAGTAATTTACTTCCAATTTACTCTGAAGACAAAGTACACAGCAACTCTACAGAGGAGATGGGTAGATGTTACCATGAATTTGTAATCTGTAATTTTGTTCTGTTCGAGTCAAGTCCGTTTCTCGTGTACTTCTTCGGTCCCAGTCCTAGAAAAATGAAATGATAGTCCTTTGTGACGGATCAGAAAATTGATGCAGTCTACCAAAATTGGGCTTGCATTATTGTATATTATGGTGTTGCTTGTCTACTTATAGTGCTACAAAGATCTACTCCTACCAAAACGAATACTGAAATACCTACTCACCTTCATTGATATTAAGACTGAAGAAGGACACACTACGAATTCTAGCTGCACGGTCCAATACCAATACACTCCTTGGCTGGAAATAATGAATGGATAGGGGATTGTATTTCAGAGAGGAGCTGGATAGATGTAACCATGACTTTGTAATTATTTGTACTTTGTTGAATTGATGCAATAAGTCAAGGCTGATCTCTTCTCACTCATGTTGGATTCAATTTTTATTTTTTGGAAATTAGTCGAACTTGAACCTCACAAAGGAGAGCTCATGCAAGGACCACTGCACTGTAGGGCTTGATCATTTGTTTTGTTTTCAGAACATTACAAAATTGAAAAAAAAATCTTAGGCTGGAGCCTCTGGACCAGTGTTAACTGCAAAAATTCAGTTGTTGTTTTATTTTCCAGATATTTTCTCTTTGCACTCTTGCAATGTCCCGAGTGATAACTCAAAGAACGCATTCGAGTTTGTTTTAACTGTAAGCAAGTTAGCTTGCCAAATTTGCATAGATGCTAATTTTTGTTTTCTTTCAAAATTTACAAAACAGTCAAATACTGCTTCAATAAAATCTACTGCTCTCGATTGCTAATCAAACCTGAATAAAATCGGCAACTTCTATGGTGCATTGATTCAACGTAAAAGGTACATTTCCAGACACGGAAGCAGATTTGTTGGTATCGTTGTACTTCTTTTTATTTTTGCCAAGGAGACATAAGAATACAGAAAACACAAGGTGAGAAGCAAAAGCAAAGCACCAAAAGCATAGCCTAACCAACACACGCTAATAAGACATACAGTGCAGAAGCCAAAAGATGATGATAACTCATTATATTTCTTATAGAAATAGCAAATTTTACATTCTGCACATACTAACAACTAATTTCTCATGGACTAACTGAAAAACCTTACACCGATGTACTCTCTTTCTATAGATACTGACTAATCTTAAAGCTCTAAATAGCATCCAGACTGTACAAAACCAGTGAATTCGTTGGGTATCTCCAACTTCGTCCACACAGATGTTTTGTTACATTTTCCAAACTCTAACGCGTAACAACTCTGAGGTCCACTCTGGATACTAGAACCAATCACCAACATCTTCTTTCGCCACATCGAAACAAATGTTTCAGTACGGACATCATCAGGAAGCTCCGTTAACCGCTGCCACGTGGAACCATCTAAACGCGTCATAGAAGATGAAACGCAGTTATACATTTTCCCCTCGTAGTCGAATGCATATGTTCTCGGACACGTTTCGGCCTCTAATTTTTCCTCTTCAACTTGATCCCACTTCCAAGTATGAACATCGAAAGTTTCTGTTGATTTATCAAATTTTCCTTGCATATCAGTTTGGTATCCACTGATGACGTGGAATTTGCCACCATGGAATAAGCCCTTACATTCATCTCTTTGTTTTGCCATGTCAGGAAGTGGGATCCACACATTATCTAACACATCGTAAGCTAGAGCAGATCTCAAAGCGTTTTTCCCAGCATCATGTCCACCGACAATATAAACCGTACGATCACAATCTGATGCACAGGAGAAGAAAGATCTCTCCCCACCAGGAACATCAGCACCGCGTCGCCACGTACAAGTAACAAGATCGTAAATAAAGACAGAATTTAAAACTCGATAAGTTTTTGTATCCCATCCTCCGATGACTACTAAATTCCGACCAACTCCGGTACATTTACAAAACAGAGGTAATCCATCTTCATAACCGGGAATAGGAGGTAACTTATGCCATTCGTTCTTTCCTGGTTCGTAAAGGCTAAGTCGGTGAGCCGGTGTTATGAGAGTTTTAGGAGGTTTGACTGTACTGATACTGATTGGATCAGATTGAATAAGAGCTATTAGACTTTGATCGAATCCTTTCATTTTCCTTTGTTGATGAAATTCCTTTGATTGGATTTCTTGCTTCCATGATC
Source organism: Papaver californicum (assembly GCA_023531435.1). Lineage (NCBI taxonomy): Eukaryota > Viridiplantae > Streptophyta > Magnoliopsida > Ranunculales > Papaveraceae > Papaver > Papaver californicum. The sequence continues at coordinate 2,747 of JAJJMC010001370.1, forward strand.
TTGAAACTGATGAAACTGTTGAGAATTGATCATATGGAATACGAATTAAACATTCTCTTCCAATCTCATCTGGTAATCCTGGAATTATATTCATCCAATCAAAACTGTTTTTCATTCTTGAAAAAATTGAATTTAAAGAAAAAGAAGAAAAAGAAGAAGAAGAAGAGAGGATTTAATTTCTGAATGGAACTGCAGGTAAACCAATTATAGAACCAAAAGACAGTGGAATTTGAACAAGGGGAGTAGAAGTGGATAATAATAAATAGATTTGACAGATAGAAAAGAGGGAGAGCAGGATGGAATTGGTTATGTGTGTTTTGAGTGGGAAGAAAGTTTGAGTAAGAGAATCAATTTATAAGCAGTTTAGCTTTAGCTTTAGGAGCTGCTTTTAGAGTTTCTAGAAGAGTAGTTCTCTTCTCTCCTCCAATTTATAGATCAAACAATAGAAAATTACGAAGGGGGTTCCAAGTTGGTGTTAAAATATCTGAAATCTTGATGATGACAAGTAAATACAACTCTAGGATTGGGCACCCATGGTGCACGCATTATCGTCCGGGGAAGTCCTATCTGACTCACTCAGCTAGTCAAGTCAAGTGACTCAAATTTACCACTGTGGTTCACTCACTGCTTTGACGAATTATGTTTGGGACAGTGTCTTCAACACTTGCACAAGCTCTTGGCAGCGTTAACCAGGGAAATAGTGTTTGACTCAATGGTGTTTTCTTTCGTGACTGAGGGCAACTGCAGTGGCGCAATCAAAATCAAAGATTAAAGATCAGAAATTTTGATCTTTGATACGCTGCAAAAACAGCCATGAGTAGTCAAGCGAAAGGTTGTGATCTCGCTTAGTGTCGAACGAAAGGTTGTGATCTCGCAACACTTCGTCTGAGAAGATGGACGGAATTGTGGGAGCTCGCTTGCTCCAGACAAAATTATAGTATGGCGAACTCTTAGCTTCTCGTCCGTGTTTTTAAACGAGATATTAGTCCACCGCTTGAGTCCGAACAAACTCCTGGGACCTTGTTTGATTATAATTTTTAATCGGGATCAGACGATTACTTTTAATTATGTACAGTGAATTTCGTCGATTAAAACTAATCTATAATCGCACGACTAGGGTTGATATTTGAAGATTAAAGATTAGTTTTAATCTTTGATCGATGTTTTTATCGTGCCACTGCAATCGTTCTGACATCATCGTCAAGATAACGAAAAGAGAACTAGGAGATCGAGAAGCATTGTCAGATTTTTTTTTATTTTCTTTTTGAAGAAGCATTCTTTGTTAAGCATATCTAACCTATTTACTTACATGCGGCCTCTGTGACTAGGGCATTAGTGGGTTTTGAAAATCACACATCACAAAGACAAAAGACACTTGTTTGATTTAGCATTAACTAAAAGACTTGGTTTCCTCTACCACCTAATAGTTACCCGAAATATTCGCCACCTGCATGTTAGCTGGCTGTAACATTCGGCTTAACATAATGAGATATAATCCAACTGTTAGTTCTTAATGTTTGTTTTTTTCTTACTGTTTCATCATCAAAAAGTTAATTCTTATCCTGTAAAAAGTTGTCTTAGTAAGCTTTGGTATCTGTAGGACCACTTGAATATGCTTTATAGGGTCTTTTCCTTTTCCGCACTTTTGTCTTCTAGAATGTGAAGATTGCCCCTTAAAAGCACAGAGGTGTTATTATACAATGCCTCTACAAGCCAATGAACACTAACTCTCTAAAACTATGTTTGTTTTTTTGAGTCAGATCTAACCCATTTAAATCTGACTGAAATCACATGACTCATCTGGATCTGATTTTATGTATTTGTTTTTTGAATTAGATCTGACTCAACTGACTCAAAAATATGCGAGTCAGTGGTTTGGTCACATGAGTCAGAGAAATTTTTATACCTAACTCAAACGGGTCCGAATTAGGGATTAGATATGAGTCATAGATCGAGTCAGATCTGACTCAAAACATAAAACAAACGGTCTCACATCTGACTCGCGCCGAGTCAGGGGTTGACTCAGATCCAGATCGTGAGTCAGATGTAAACAAACATGATGTTAGTTTCTTGCTATGGGCGGCGCATGAAGTCCATATATTGTTGAACAGGGGCGGAGGTAAACCTAGGCATTCGTAAGCAATCAGGGGGGAGCCCGATTTTTTTTTTTACATGATGTTAGTTTCTTGCTATGGGCGGCGCATGAAGTCCAGATATTGTTGAACAGGGGCGGAGGTAAACCTAGGCATTCGTAAGCAATCAGGGGGGAGCCCGATTTTTTTTTCTTTTATCCCCTCTTTCTTGAAATCCTGGCTCCGCCCCTATCGTTGGAACATTACGCTTAACCGTTTTAACGGAATGGTACTTTGTGGTGTCACCTTGTTACATGGTTCATTCTGTTTGGAAATGAAGTGAATTCTTATTTTGTATAGAAGGTAATGTATAGCTCGGTGAAAAAACAATGGTTTTGAGTGACAGTATCAAGTTTTGGCAATATTAATCCTAATTTAAATTCTATAACTTTTTTCTTTTATTCATTCCAATAGTTAGACCTAATTTAAATTCTATTACCAATCAAATGGATTATGTTTCAATCAGTGAAGAACCTATAAGAATAAGAGTGGTCATGCACTCAAAATACAATTATTTTAGCTGGAATCATAGAATCGAGATTTAGTTTAGATGGTAAACTTTATGCTCTGGGTGTCATGATTTGGCAAGATGCAGAAAGAGAAGCCAAATTTATTTGGCCTACATAACCAATAGTGTGTTCAAGTACGAAGCCTGGAACCTAATATCTTTGTAATCAAATTTCAAGATTTAGAGGATAAAAATGTTGTTTTATTTGATGGATCTTGGAACTTTGATGGCCATTTGATAGTCTTAAAAGATTGGAATATTACCATGGATTATAACTTACTGGATTTCTCTATATCTCCATAATGGGTTGAATTAAAATACTTTTTACGTGAATTTACATATGTTGAAGTTCTTAGAATATTGAGTAATATTATTGGAGAAGTTAGATTAGTTGAGCCTGATGGAGTTAATCCTCCAACTTCTTCAAAATATAGAGTTTTAGTTCTTGTTAATGTCAATACACCTTTTATTACTAGTATCACTGCTGCAAGTGCAGCTGGTGTAACTCGTTGGATTGGTTTTTTTTATGAGAAACAACCATATCACATATGCCCATGTTGCAGAGTAAAAAATCATGAAGACAATGATTGTGCTGACATGACTCATAGAAGATATGAAATGAAAGAAATAGTTCGAGGATTTGGATTTGCTGACCCATTTTACCAATTTAAAGAAATTCACAACAAGAAGCTTAACGTTTTTTAAGACATGGTAGTCAGCGTAGATCTAGATTGAGATAACCAATGGTTCAAGAGCATCCCACACCTTTTGATGGTATACACATCTCTATTTTCTCAGCTACTGATTATGAAGCTACTACATCATCATCAAATAACAATCAGTTTCCGTTATCTCCATCTGTGAATAGTGAGGGATCTAGTACAAGTAATATTAAGAAAAGATTTCAAAAAGTTCCTAATTTGGTTATCATTAATGAGCCTCATTCTGCGGCTAATGCTATCAATGCTCAGAATCACACTGATGCATGACAACACGTTTTAAACTATAACCCACATATTTTTTTGTTTGATTTATTTCTATTACTTTTTTTTGTTTATCCTTCCCTTTTCTTTCAACTTTAACCACTTTTCTTAACATGAAGATCCTTTATTGAAACTTCCAAGGCATAGGAAACCCTCATACCAGAGATTATCTTCGTTTTTGCATGATAAATGATGATCCAGATATATTTTTATTGTCAGAAACAAAAGCTCAAACTAATAATATGAGATTATATCTATCTCATACTAAATACCCCAATTTCTGGTTTGATTCTTCTAAAAGTCTTTCAGGTGGTATCTCCCGAGCTTGGAAACATGGAATTCATGTTGAAATCATGCATATTACTCCTGACATTATTCATGTTATTATTCATACTCATGACAACACTAAGGATTTCTTAATTACCTTTATTTGTGGTGCTCTTGATGCTATAGATAATCAAAATCAGTGGCAATATCTTATTGATATGAATAATGCTATTGATCTTCCTTCGGTTTCGTTAGGTGACTCAAATTTTACAATGCATGATTATAAAACTCATATCACTACCTCCATTCATCCTCCTCATCATGATATACATATTAGAAATATTTTTCAACAACTAGGTCTTATGGATTTGGGTTACAATGGTTCTGACACAACTTAGTCTAACCATAGAATTTGAGATGTTCATATCTCAGTCAGATTAGATAGAGCATTAGTTTATCGCTTTTGGATCAACCATTATACTCATGCTCATCTTCAACACTTAGTTCCTATTGCACCCGATCATTTCCCCATTATGTTGCATACTATTCCTAGTTCTAGCAAAAACTCACCTTTCAAACTTTACAAATGTTGGTTTCATCTAAATTCTTGCACTACAACTATAAATAGAAGATGGCAGCATCAATTTTTGGGTTTTTCTTCTTATCAACTCTCCAGCAAACTCAAACACACTAGAACTTAACTACAACTATAGAAAAAGTATTCTTTTGGTAATATTGAAGCTAAGCTTTATAATATACATAATTTTATACAACAGTGCCATGCTAATAACATGTCTCCTTCTCATCTAGAAGTTCAACATTTAAGTGCTTCTTTGCAACAATGGTTAACTATTCAAAAAGAATACTTTATGCAACGATGTAAACAAATTTCTTGAGGCTGATAAAAATACAAATTACTTTCATTCAATAGCTGATTTCAACAAAACAAGATCTCATATTAATGTTATTCAAGGTCCTTTGGGTATTTGTTTTGATTCTAGAAAAGATATTGAAGATATTTTTATTAAAAACTTTACTAATGTTTCTTCTACTTCTAAGCCTCTTGCTTTATAGAATATTCTCCAACTTTTTACACATTGCATTTCTGAGACGCAGAATAACTGCCTTATTCAAGTTCTGGATGCTCAAGAAATAAAAGAGGTTGTGTTTTAAAATCATACCTTGGGCTTCTCCTGGCAATGATGGATTTCAGGCAGCATTCTATCAACAATTTTGGAACATTATCATCCCTGAGGTAATATCAATGGTCAAATACTTTTTTTACAAACAAACATATGCTCAAAGCCATAAATCATATTTATCAAGTGTTAATACCCAAAATTCAATACCCTCAAACCCCGACAGATTATAGACCATTTAGTCTATGTAATGTTAGCTATAAAATAATATCAAAATATTTGGACAATCGACTAAAACCTTTGCTACCTAACATTATTTCTTATGTTCAAACTTCTTACGTTTATGGTAGACATATCCATGAAAATGTCATCATTGCTCATGAGATTCTATATAGTATGAAACTCAAAAAGATAAATCAGGCTTAGTAGGTTTAAAATTATACATGTCGAAAGCTTTCGGCCGTGTAGAATGGTGTTTCTTACTTTCTATATTTCGCCAAATGGGTTTCATGATGATTGGATTACTATGATTGATCAATGTATCTCAACAACCAATATCTCTTTGTTGATTGATGGAACTCCTAGTACTACATTCTTACCAACTCGTGGTATTCGCCAAGGGGAATGATAGGATTCTAAGAAATCTGTATATAATAACTGCAATCGCACGACGTCTACAATACAGACAAGGGAGTTGGGACAATATTGCAATCAATATCTCTAATCAAATAACCTGAAATGATGTTTTTGGATTTTTAAGAGTGCAAACAAAATAAATAAATTAAACTAAACTAATAAAGTAAATGTAGTGGGAGAATCGGTAACCAGGGTTTTAGTATCCACCACTATTTATATTCAATTACTGAAATGAAACATAACTCCTGAATATTTATCTATTGTTCGTTCTATCGACATCACCTATTATATGTTTTAGAGTCGCAAATATCACTGGGCATGACACATCAAAAGACTAAATTCAAGCATACACCATCAAATTACGTCGGTGAGAAAATTATACTAAACAAAATATTAGCTCACAAATAATACTTGAAATTCTAAGTATACTCCATCAAATAATTTAACCCAAGCATGGAATATCAAATAATAATACAAATATATTTGTGACCCGATTAATTACGCATAGAGGTTACTGTATTGTACAGAACCGGTGAAACAACAACTAATTTTTTAGTTAATCAATAAACAAGAATCAAAAATTAATTATATTCAAATCATAATAGTTTATTACCAAATAATTAAATTTAATTGGTCTAAAACTCGAAGCAGTTTCAACATAAACCCCAGTTGATGAGACATGGTAATGGGTTTCTCAAAACCCAAAAAAAAATTTAGAAGATAATGAGAAATCAAACCATATCACCGTCATCACTCCTAAAACAAGTTTCTTCCTCTTATCTACTATAAAATAAAAAAAAACAAATCCCATCAAAAAAACCACCGTTGCCAACCTTCTCTCAGTCTCAACATCTCCTCCTCTCTCCAGAGAAATCCCTCTATTTATCGTCCCGATGAGACCAAATAGCCTGACTCCCACAACCTAGTAGAATGATTTTTTTTCTTATACCCCAATATATCAATGCCACATGTCACCACACTTCCCAAACAAACAAAGCCAGCAGACCCCATATCTTTCTCACATTTTTTTAACGTTTACTTTTCAAGTGCAGTTTTCAAAAGAAAACTTAATTCCTTTCTGACTTTTTACGTTGGCTATCGCCCACTTTTGTTCGCTCCCGAACGTCTCCAGACTCGTTATCTTTTATTCCTTCCGCTCCAAACGTACCCATTTCTCTCTTATCTCAAACTCCAATTAGGCCAAATCAATTTGTATACCGACCCCCAGGACTAATAATCAATGGACTCGCTTCGGTTTTAGCATTTCACTTCATTTAGCTAGATTTTCTTGTAAACTCAAGTTTAAAATATACCACCTATAACAGAATAAAAATACTAAAATTAGTACAAAAACGAACACTGGAAAATATAAATAAGACGATAAAAATATATAAATTAAGTGCTCATCAAATACCCCAAACCTATATTTTGTTAGTCCTCAAGTAAAACTAAGTTAAACTAAGTCTAAGAAAAATAATAAAATCCTAACTCACTTTCGTAGGAATCGCGACTATATTTAGCATATGTAACAAGCCTTTAAACCCCTAAGTGGCCTTAGCAGACGAGTTTTGTCTCGTGAGGGTTTACAAGAGATATACCCACAAAACCTTTACTCCAACTTTCAACTACCTTTGAATGATTCAAGATAGACACTAAAAAAGCTTTTTAGTTGGCATACTAAATTCTTCGATTATAAGAATCATTACCATGTATGAATCCAATTTCTATACACGAGTTTGCACTCAGCGTACTAAAATTCATATAAGAATGCAAAACTATGCTCAAATAATCATTGAACATCCAAAACTGGATAAAAATTGTCAACATTCACATTGCTCAAAATCAATCAAATTCAAACATAAGGATAAATTAGAAGATGGATATGGAAGTGACGAATAGTGCATATGTTGACTAAGGTGAACGGTATTTCCCATATCTGTCTGACGGTCGCCGTCAGGATGAATCCTAATGGATTGAGATACACTCTCACTGGTCTTGATCCTAATACTAATATCGACTCAGCTGGTATATATAAGGGCCCAGTGGTCGATTTATAGAAAATAAAATAATTATTCATTTATTTATTTTATTATTTATTATTATTATTTTGTCTCAATTAAATACAATAATGGGGCTTGATCTCAATCACTCTACTTTATCCCAACAACGATAACAAGTCGATACTAGTGCTCCACCAAATCATTTAGAGAAACACAAAATTGCAAAAATAAAAACAGAATGTGATATGGTAATGATGATTTCGAGATATCCTTGTTCAATGATTATCATGTTATTTCTAACACCTAAGTGCATCCTTCTATGAATAGACATTTAGATGGACACACCAATTCCTATAGACAAGAGCTATGTTTTCATCTACCTAGAATGGTAAGTGTCATCCTTAATTGTTCACAAATTTCCAAATTTTGGAGTTACTTATTGGCATCAATTTTCAGAAACTCTACCCCCAAATCTAAATCCAATATTGTCCTCAATGTTTCAAACTTTGCAACCTAGAATGGCATGCAATAAATATAAACAGGAGAAACAAATATAAATCAAAGAGAAGGGATTGGAAGATTTCACCTGATTGACGCAACAAAAGTAGTATTCTCTGTAACACAATCAAACGATAATAGTACCAAGGAACACCAAAATAAAAATAAACAAAAAACCTAAAAAAAACAAGAAAATAAAAATTTACCTACTGGATATGTACAGAAAGGATCTCTAATAATTAACAACCTGAAAATTTGGGGATCAACCGAAAATACAATATTACAGATGACAGTTTCACACTTGGAAGATACGGTGACACTGAAACTATCAAAAATATAGGATTACCCTTAAACCAAGTTTTTACTACACAAAGAAGTACGTAAAGAACATAATATGGAGATAATATTTGGATTGGGGAAGTATCAATTTGTTCATGCACGGTGTCAGGAACAGGCAAGTCTTCTGGGTACTTGGATGCAAAGTAATTGATGGAGGGAGATTTATGGAAAAGAAATTTATTATTTTATTATTATTTATATTTTATTAATGTTATTTTAGTAAAAAAATAATTAATTTTCGGATTTATTATTTAGGGTAATTTTAGAAGAGTCTAGAAGTTTATTTTAAGAGTTTTAATAAGTTAGAAAAGTTGCCTAAAGGTAGTAGATACCTTGAGAAACAAATTTATATGTTTTTGATAAGTTTAGGGTTTGTTTAGTAGGAGTTATCTATACAAAGAGCTCCAAAAAC
>JAJJMC010001370.1:11670-48232 GCA_023531435.1 Papaver californicum
ACAAAACCTCTCTTTTCTTTCTTTTCTTTATTATCCGCTGCATCAGTAATCCAACAAAACTTTTGAAGCACACAATTCTAACCCTAAATTAGGTAACTTTTGGAATTCTATGGGTCTAGAAATAACCTCTAAGTCGTTAAACTTAAATACAGTTTCCTCGGAATTAATACATTCATCATCACCAGGTTTACGTTGCCATTTTTCATAATCCAAAACTGGTGCAGAATCTAACAATGCGTTAACTTCTTCAAAATGCCTATCATCATCATAGTAGGCTCCAAAATGGGCCAAGCAGGCCTCTAACGGGTCATTAACATTATTGATGCTAAAAGTGTTCTCAAGTAGAGAATCAATCATGCAAACAGACTCCATATATACAAAGAAAATAAAAATAAAAATTTATACAAAATAAAGTTGGTGCAAATTCAGGAAGTCAACAAACAAGAAATCACCAATTCATTCATTCCATAAATCACACCACAAAATAAAATAAAAATTGCTCTTACCCTTATAATTGGAACGGAAGAGTTCAAAGAACTCAACTAAGTATTTTTCAACTCCGAAAAGCTGTATTACCTCGTATCAACATTCACAATTTAGGATAACTAGTGTCCAACCTGTCCAAACCGTTCAATATATAACTCACAAGCAAGAGACTCGTGAGTATTTTGCAGCATAAAAATGTTGTTGAGCTAGACGACCAAGAACAAACCTCAAAAGTACCTGAAACAAAATTCTAAGACGCAAAACTAGTCAAAAAGAACAAAAATCCTAAAAGTAAAAATTAAAATATTGTACAAAATAAAACAAAATAAATATATAAATAAATTTAATAAAAACCTAAACTACGATTAAAAAATCAAAAATACTAATTACAATATTCCACAACCGCTCCCCGGCAGCGGCGCCAAAAATTGATAGGATTCTGAGAAACCTATATATAATAACCGCAATCGCACGGTGTCTACAATGCAGACAACGATAAGTACAGGTCAAACCCACAGGGAGCGGGAGCAATATTGCAATCAACATCTCTAATCAAATAAACCGAAATGATATTTTTGGATTTTTAAGAGTGCAAACAAAACAAATAAATTAAGCTAAACTAATAAAGTAAATGTACCGAGAGAATCAGTAACCCGGGTTTTAGTATCCACCACTATTTCTATTCAATTACTGAAATGAAACATAAGTCCTGAATATTTATCTATTGTCCGTTCTATCGACATCACTTATTATATGTTTTAGAGTTGCAAATATCACCGGGACACCCTAAGCGTGGCACATGAAAAGACTAAATCCAAGCATGCACCATCAAATTACGTTAGCGAGACAATTATAACGAAACTATATATTTGGCTCACAAATAATACTTGCAATTCTAAGCATACCCCATCAAAGAATTTCACCCAAACATGGAATATCAAATAATAATACAAATATATTTGTGACCCAGTTAATTACGCACAAAGGTTACGTATTGTAAAGAACCGATGAAGCAACAACTAACTTTTCAATTGATCAATAAACAAGAATTAAAAATTAATTATATTCAAATCATAATAGTCTATTACCAAATAATTAAATTCAATTGATCTAAAACTGAAATAGTTTCAACATAAACCTTAGATACAAAATTAGTGAGACATGATAATGGATTTCTCAAAACCCAAAAAAAAATTTAGAAGAGAATGAGAAAAACTGTATCACCGTCGTCACTCCTAAAACAAGTTTCTTCTTATTCTCTACTATAGATCAAAACCAACAGATCCCATCCAAAAACCATCGTCGCCAACCTTCTCTCAGTATCAACATCCCCTCCTCTCTCCAGAGAAATCCCTCTATTTATCGTCCCGATGAGACCAAATAACCTGACTCCCTCAACCTAGTAGAATGCTTTCTTTTATTATAACCCAATATATCAACGCCACATGTCACCACACTTCCAAAACAAACAAAGCCAGCAGACCCATATCTTTCTCACTTTTCTTTCACGGTTACTTTTCAAGTGCGGTTTTCAAAAGAAAACTTAATTCCCTTCTGACTTTTCATGTTGGCTGTCGTCCACTTTTGTTCTCTCCCGAACGTCTCAGACTTGTTCCCTTTTATTCCTTCCACTCCAAACGTACCCATTTCTCTCTTATCCCAAACTCCAATTAGGACAAATCAATTTGTATACCGACCACCAGGACTAACAATCAATGGAATCGTTTCCATTATTTTCTTTGCATCGTCAAGGTTTTAGCATTTCATTTCATTTAGCTAGATTTTCTTGTAAACTCGACTTTAAACTATACCACCTATAATATAATAAAAATACTAAAATTAGTACAAAAACGAATACTAAAAAATATAAATAACACGATAAAAATATATAAATTAAGTGTTCATCAGGAACCCTCTGTCCCTTTATTTATTTATTTTTGTTATGGAAGCTTTCTCTAGGTTATTGCAACAGAATGTAGAATCTGGTCACCTTCATGGTATTAAAGTTAATAAACGTTGTCCTGTAATAAATCATCTGTTTTTTCAAGCTAATCCTTCCCAAATAAAGCACCTGTAACATTTATTTCATATCTTTATGCAAGCTTCAGGTCAAGTTATAAATATGCACAAATCAACCATTTTCTTTAGTAAGCATACTTCACCAGCTCATAAATCTAATATTTCTGGTTTGCTTAATCAGAAAGTAATGGGTATTAGTGAAAAATACTTAGGGATCCCTCTTTTGATGCATAGATCAAGACACAAAAATTGTATGGGTATTTTAAACAATATGGATAAGAAATTGCAAGGTTGACAGAGTAAAATTATAAATCAAGCAGGTAGAACTACTCAAGTTAATGTTGTTCTTAGCACTATGAGTATGTATCAGATGCAGGTTTTCAAATTGCCAGAGTCAACCACAAATCATATGGAGAAAATTCAGAGAAGTTGTTGGTGGGATAATTACATCCAACATCATACTCAACACTTGATTTCTTGGTAAAAGGTATGTCTTCCTAAAATACTTGGTGGTTTAGGTATGAAAAAGTTAAGTAACTATAACCTAGCTTTTTTAGCAAAATTATCATGGCAATTACTCCAAAACCAAGATGCTTTATGGGCTAGAATGATGAAAGGTAAATATTTCCCTCATCATGATATGGCAAAGTATCTGCTATGGTTTAGATATTATTTTGAAAAAGGCCTAATGGCAAGTGGGTAATGGAAATAGTATCACTATATGGACCTTTAATTGGATTCCAACAATGCATTCTGCTATTCAAAACTGGGATGATCTAAATAGTGATTATCAATGGGTTTGTGATCTCTTTGAACCTCACACTGACCGCTGGAACATTTTTCTTCTTAGACAACTTTTTAGTCCTGAACAAGTGAACTGCATCCTCATTATTCCAATCCAACTAGATCAACAAGATAAGTTAATATGGCCTTTTACTGCTGCTGATGTTTTTACTACTGCTTCAACTTATAAGATGTTTTGTGAAAAAGAGTTAGTTCCTAATTCTATAATGGGTTTAAATCATCAATTCTGGTTAAAATTACGGAAGATGAAAATGACATACAAGTATCAGATATTCTTATGGAAAATTATTTATGATGATATAACTGTCAAGGTTCGAAATTTTTAATCATATGAATGATTCTGCTCAACATTATGTTCTCTGCAATTCTAATCAGATTGAAGACTTGAATTATATGTTGCTCCATTGTTCTTTCTCTCAAGCTATTTGGAGAACATTAATTCCTGATCAGTACAACTCATTAATGCAACATACTTTTCTTCTTACTTGGATATAAACTTGGCAGTTCAAAGACTCCACCATTAGCATTCATCAAAACCTTCGTTTAATATCACCTAATAGTTTGCATAATGCATTTCACATTGAAACATATATGCAAAGTTATTTTCAATAATAACAAACCCAATCCTAACACTATCATACATCATGTAAACTATTATGTTGCACATCATCACTTAGGTAATCCAACTGATACTGCTAGTCTTTCCCATAGAGCTATTCCAATTTTAGATCTTAGCTTGGAACCTCCTCCCCTATATTTTATATAAATATCGATACATCTTATAATTTTAATTCTTTGTTAGCTGGTATTGGAATTATAATAAGGAATCATGCAGGAAACTATGTTCTGGGAAAGGGAACAGTAAGAAGAGCTATCAATGTTCAACAGGATGAAGCTTGGCCAATGTTAGAAACAATGGAAATAGCAACATCAAATTGATGGTATAAGGTTATCTTTGAAACAAATAATCTTAGTATTTGTAAATATTTACAACAACACTCAACTTTCCCAACCTGGCAAAGTGTTCCAGTTCTAAAAAATATGTTAATATATGTAACATTAATCCAGTTTGGTCTTGTGTGTTTGTGTACATAGGTTGTAATAAAGCTGCAGATACATTGACTAAATCAGCTAGAAAACATAATCTATGTGGGGAATGGTGGTTTAATCCACCTGAAATGTTAATTTCCTACGTAAAACATGATTAAGAAACCTTGTTTAATAGGAGTATATCACAATCCTTATGTTTAAAAAAAAAATCCTAATTTTACGGGTGAATTTGGCCTATGACATAGAGTGCACGTGATACCTTTTGGAAGTATGATATGATGGACTTTATTGCAATAATTGATCAAGTTATAATGATTGTATATACTCCCTCTATTTCATCAAAAGTGTTACTATCATTTTTTTAATTTAGCATAAAAATAGGCTAAATTGAAAAAGTGATAGTAACACTTTTGCTGAAACGGAGGGAGTATAATATATCGACGATTGTAACAAAGTCGACACTTTCTCTCCTAATCGTTCTCATGGGTCATGAATCAGGATGCATCCAAAGGATATCTAAAGACTTAAAGTCCTAGACAAATAAAGCTCCCACATTGAACAATGAGGAAACCCTCGCTTTCTATCGGCCGATATAAGACTTTTCTGAAACAAAAGTTTTGGAAAGGACACTTGGTAGTGTATGATTGGTTTAAAAAAATTATGGGAAAAAACAATAAAAAGGGAAACCCTTCATTACTGTGTTTTAAACTCTAATGAATAGACTCCAAAACCAAATTTAATATGAAATTCGTTAGTATTTCGATTCCAAAGTCGTGAGCCTACCATATTCAAAAACCTTGACTACATTACGAAACCACAAAGAAAAAAAAAAGATGTAAACCTAACTGAAAACAAAAACCCACGATGTATATCACAACGGGACGGGTACACCAAATCAAAAATCAAAGGTTACTATGATGAAAAATTAGATATACCCAGTATGTAGCACGTGTATAAATTTAGTACTTATTAAAGAATTTGGATTGTTTCGATCGATGACGCTAGGGATGTACTATGTTCTGTAGTTCAGCACATGCATGTTTGTCGCGAATTGCAGTATCTTTGTAATCTTAGCCGGTAAGTCATGCCGACAGTTGCAACATGCACCAGTAGTTTTTTTTGGTGCCAAACTATATCCCATATACAGTCGGGTATATTATCTTTTATAAGTCAATAGCTAACTGAGTTTGAGTTCAGACTTCACATGATTGATAACCAATAATATCCATTTCCCATTGCTATTAAATTATTGTAGGAGAAAAGTTGAGAATAAAATAATAACCGGAGGCGATAAGAAAAGGAGGAGGAGGAGGAGGAGGAGGAATTGATGAGTTAATTTTGTCGGAAGGAAAACCATTAATCCGTAGACTATCTGATTTCTTGGCTGGCCATGTGATCCCTTTTTACGCCCCTTTAGAAAGTCAGACCAAAGGTACCGTATGAGCACCGTTTTGGGGATGGATATTAATTTATTTTATTTAAAAGTAAATGGATAGGTTTATTGCTTTTTTTATTGGTTTTTTAACATGTAGTTGCAATTGGAGTTGGATTTTATGCACATTTTTTAACTAACATTATTTATTTTATTTGGGTTATTGTGTATTTTATTGATTTTTTCAACATGCAGTTGTTATTGAAGTTGGATTTTATGCACATTCTTCGACTAGTATTATTTATTTTATTTTATTTAATACGAAAGTTTTTAAAAAGATTAAAGACTGTCTTAATAATTAGTCTACGCTAGTCTGGAAGAACATACCAAAACATAACAGCGGAGTTGATGCATATTCTTTGAAAAGGGTTTTACATCTTAATCTAACCCTTTAAAAGGATTTATTAAGAATTATTCGATATTTTTTTATAAAAAATTGATAACTAATTGATTAATTATATTTTTGAATTTTTTATATAATTTTAATTTTAATAATAACAGATCAAAATTATATAGATTTCGAGTATTGAAGTATATCAAACCAAATCATAACAAAAACAATATCTTTATAGCCGTACATGATTAAAGATTCCGATCACAAAAATAAAATATATTACAACTTGATCTATCAGAACCGTACATGATTGAAGTTTTCTTGTGCTTATTAATGGGTGTGCTTCTGGCCATTTTAAGAGTTCTAGAGGAATTCGTCAAGGAGATCTCATCCTCCTCTTCTCTTTAATATTACAATGGAGGGTTTTTCCAGATATATTAACAAATCTGGTTAATTGGGCTAGAGAGTTTGGTTGTGCAATAGATTCAATATCATTCATGTATCTTGTCATTTCTCTTGGAGTGAAGTCTAATTCTAAGGTTATTTGGGACCCTATTCTATAGAAATTTGATGCAAGACTGTCATTTAGGAAGCAAAGCAGACTTTCAAAGGGAGGTAAATTAGTCTTACTTAAATGCATTTTAAGTTCTTTTCCTATGTACTATTTCTCTCTCTTCAAAGCTCCGATGTCTATTATCAAGGAACTTGAAGAAAAAAAAAGAGAAATTTTCTATGGGAATACAAGGTAGGTACTAATTGTTTACACTTGGTTAATTGGAAAATAGTTTGTGCGAGTAAAAAAAGGTGGGTTAGGCATTCTAAACCTTAAACTAATGAATTTGGCTATTATCTCTAAATTGTGTTGGCGGTTTAGAATCGAGAAAAGTCATCTTTGATATAAGGTTATTGAAGAAAAATATGGTTCACATCATTCAACTTGGATTCTTGGTAAGATTACGTCTTCAGGTAGTATCTCTTGTTGGAAAAACATTACAGAAACTAGATGCTTGATCAGCGCTAATTTTGTTCTAACTATTCATTCTAGTTCAAAATTTTCCTTTTGGTGTGATAATTGGCTGAATACAAATACCTTGATGAAGATATTTCCTACTCTTTCAATTTTCGAAGAAAAAAATTCTCTAATCTTTCAGACCATATTACGCCATATGGAAATTGGAGCTTTAATTTTAAAAGGAATCTTACTAATATGAATGGTACTCATTTTGCTAATTTGCTTCTTCTTATTGGTTCAACTCCTTCGGCAACTGATAACCTTCATGATACAAGAAGGTGGGTTTTATATGCTTCAGGTGTTTTCTCGGTCAAGAATCTGTACACAAAACTAATTGAGGGTGATGGTACTACCGATTTTCCAAGTTCTTTTATTTGGAAGATATGCTAAAGTAAACTTCTTCATTTGGTGTTGTGTTCATGGAAAAGTGAATACTCTCGACGTAAGGGTGTTAAACTTTACAACTCTTCTATTATTTGTGGTGATGATTTGGAAACATTGGATCATCTGTTGCTTCATTGCAAGGTATTACATAAGGTCTGGTCCATGTTAACTTCAAACTCTAACTGGGCATGGGTCTTTCCTAAATCTATGTATGATCTTGAGAAAAGTTGACCACACAATCATGTATCTAATTTAGGCAATTTCATATGGGAGTTAATTCCTGCAGCAGTTACATGGACCCTTTGGAATGAGAGAAAGAACCGAAGATTCGAAGAAAATTTCAATTACATGACATACATGAGGTTGGCTATGGAAGCTAAGACCCTCGTGTTAGCATGGGAAGCTTTATGTGGCCATAGATTACACTTAAACTTCACTCATTTTTTGTTAAACTAGGACCTTGTCTTCTCTTAAGTTTTCCTTTTGTAAACTATAAATCTCTTGTACACCATTGTATATTCTATTTATCTTAATATAATTTCACTTTCGATCAAAAAAATATTACAACTTGATCAATCATATCAAACCACACTTTTCAGTAAAATGAGCAGCCAATCGGGATTTTTTTCGAGAGACACGCTCCAACAATTTTTATGAAATCCAGCGATTCAAAGTATGCTTTAGTTGCGTGCGCAAGTCTGGTTTTAAACATTATTGCTTCATGTGATATTTTTGTTTTCCCTTTTTAAGTCCTCGATAATTTCGTTGGGCTAAACTTAGTTATTATTTGGTGTATTAATCAGGTATATAAAGCAACCCACATACATCTTTTGTTAGAGCAAGGTTTATGGTGGAAGATTTCCATATTTCAATTTCAATTTTACCTCATCACTTGGTATAGATCGTGGGAGAACAAGTCTAATTGTGAAGTAAAATAGGTTCCAAAATCTCAAAAATATTGACGCTCTATCTTTGGCCCACAAATTCATCGATCATAAAAGGACAATTAGATTTAGAAACAAAACCAACAATAAGGCTGAGCGTCGATTATTTTGATGTTGAGCATCATTCAAAATCATGCTTTATTTTGCATTTTAAGCAACTTTGGAACAAGGCTTGGAAAGAATATGGAAGATTCTAACTTGGAAGCCACCAGAATTTACGTTTCATATTTTTCCCGAGCTTAAATAACTTATATTTTATCGTAAGATTTTCTCTTATATTATATCCTATTTTTGTTTTGGAGGCCAAGTGCTTACCTTTTTTGAACGATATGTTCAAATGCGCTTATATTCTTTTCACATTTCCTTAAGAAAATATTATTTATTTATCAAAAAATTAACTTTTTAAAAAAAAGATGAAAACAAATTATGTAAAATTAGAAAAAAAGAAATAATCAAACCACTAAAAATAAATAAAAACAAAATGATAGATACTACAATATTGAGATGGTAAACAAACTTTTTTAATTTGGGTTGTTTTTATTTTGGTATCCAGGTTCTGACAGAACCCTGGTTTGGTATCCAATTTTTTTAAAAAATAGTAGCCTATTTGGACACCACTTAAGAAGTTGTTTTTTTTTTTATTTCAGGGAGCTAAAAAGTCAAAAGTTAGTTTGGGTGCACAATTTCATAATACCTTCTAGAAACAAAAAAATTAACTTTTTATGAAGCAAAATGTTCTTGCTTCTGGTATCCAAACATGTTGCAAATGTAAGTACCTGGATTAACCGTTGAATGTCAAGACTTGGGTTTTCCAAAATTATTTTTCCTTATTTTCTTTCGAATAATTTTTATTTAATTAATCCCGTACAAATTTTAATAGTTTCCCATATCTTTTTTATCATTTTCTTTCAAGACCCGACCTTTATTCATTAACCATTTCTCTTTTCCCTTTGGACCATCTAATTTTTTTTCCTTCTAAAATTGTATATTTTTTCAATTAAAATAAATAAATTTGGAAGTTCCAAATGGAAAGAGAACTGGTTAATGAATAAAGGTGTGGTCTTGAAACATAAATGAAGAAAATCGGGAACAATATATTGGTTAATGAATTAATTAAAAAGGAAATTCATCAAGGAAAATAAAAACTTAACTTGGTCAAACAGAGGTTTTGTCAGTCAACAGTTAATTCAGGTACCAAACCTTAACTTTTTAAAGAAATGGTAGCAAACTATGGTTCTGGTCAAAACCTGGATACCAAAAATAACCCTATTAATTTACTGTACATACTAATATGGTGTGCTCGTGACTAAGTGTGTTTCATGTTATGCCAATCGTGTTGACCAGTCTGACACAATACAATTACGAAGGGCAACTATCGTGTTATAATATACCAGATCATGTGTGGTTTCGAGTTATGCCCAATTTAATACTTGTCTCAAAATAATGTAGCTCCAGTTGTATGAGGTTTGATTTAGACTTTCCAGAAAAAAAATCCTCAATACAATTATTGTATGAGTTAGTTGAGAACTTATTATGTTCTCTTCAGGGACAAAGCTACTGCCAGGCTTCCCCTGGATGAAGAATCCCCATTCCTGATAGACATGTGTCTGATTTGTTCTCAATTCTCTATATTATTAGTGCTCAATTTTGTACTTATTGTGTTATTTTATGTGTTTGTACTTCAGTGTTTTGGGAAATAAAATTTTCTGGAAAAATTGGCTCCAAAAGTGATAAAGGCATCCAAGGAAATTGTTAAAGGCACCCTTCTTTTTAGTTCAGAAATTGAAAATGGCGGGAAAATTTCTCCACGCAACGAGAGTCTCCTGACTTGTTGTTTTAAGGGAATTAAAAAGAGGAGTTTGGTATCAAAACAAGTAGAAACAATTTAAACTTATCAAAACATGTCATAGAAGGGCATTTTACGCCGGGAAATAAGCTGAAAAACCCGTTTTGCTGTCGGTAAATAGTTTTACTCTCTGATTTGGATTTGGACGAATTAAAATCTGTCTTGGAGAGTTGTTGGAGTCCTTATCAATTAAAGAAAGTTTATTAGGTTTTTCACTAAGCCTATATAAAGCAAAGAGAACGAGAAAAATAACAGCCATAAGTTGGGAGAATAAATCAGGAAAAAAACCAGTTCAGTTCAAGGAGAAGAAAAAGAAGAACATACCGCATCTCAGAACAGTCACAAGAAAACCGTCGCAAGAAAACCGTCATATATTCTTTATACTTTGCTGCGCCAAAGAAGAGTTGTAACGGTGTTATTTCTTTCTCTTTAGCAACAAAGAACACAATGATTGCAACACTTATATCTGTATTTCCTATGTTATTTTTAGTTTTTCTTCTTGTAACACTCTTGAGCCACGAATAATTATTTTGAGAGAGGGATTACTATGAGGAGATAAAACCTATTACTGAGGTAACGGAGGAAGCCATTTTTCCAATAATAAAGTGATAATTTCTTATTTAATTAACTTTGCAATTACTTTTATGATTTTTGCATTGAATTAAAAATTGATTATATGATTTTTATTAACTAGTTGTGATTTCTTTTGATGGTTCATGCTTAGTCTAGGGCTCTTGATGTTCCATGTTCTTAATTTACAACTATTATTTTCAAAATCTACTTATTGGCAATATTTTAAAATTAAATTAAATGTCTGAGTTGCATGATTATTGTTATTAATTGAATTACTTAAAAATTATTAATGGTGGAATCATAGTCTCAGTTTTCTCTATATTTTTTATATCAACTTTTAATTTAGAATTTAGGTCTAAAACAAATCTATACAAGTTTTAGTGAACGAATTTTATTTATCACTTTTTTAAAACGATCAACTTCCGCCCTAAAAAGAAAAAAAAAAACAAACCTTTTATTTTAAGTGTAAACTTTGTCTCATGAAAAATAGTCTTAAGTCCAGGGTTGATTAATTTTAACACAACCCCTTTATTTTAAGTGTAAACTTTGTCTCATGAAAAGCCCAACAAAGTATGTCAATTTCGGGGTATGTTAATTAGAAATCCAATTCCGCCACTGGTTCTCTTAGTACAATAAAAGTAAGAACATGTCAACAGGGATAATGGATTTTTAATCATTTCCTAAGATTTTAAAAAGCATATGCGTTGGGTTGACCTAACTTTAGAGCCGTGGCTCGTAAATGTTTTTTGGTTAAAACTTGGAGAGAGAAAAAACGTGTTTTTAACACGGACGTTCTTCTAGAGGTATTTTATTAAGAAAAACATAGTTTATTACGTGAGTAAAATTTGGACCAAATCCAAATATATTTTTTGGTCCGTCCAAAATTAATCATAATGGAGGATTATATTTGGGTTTTGGTCCAAATTTTTTACTATTTGGGATCAAAAGTGATCTGAGAACTGGACCAAAATCGATTTTGGTGGAGCGTAAATGTAGAAGTGCGTTTCTTGACAGGCGTGAAGTTGGTTGTACGTCTCGTGCCAGGTATTAATCTAGCACTGCGTCTCATGATCCAGCGTTAACCAAGATGCCGCATGTATTGGGCGTTCACACAAGAGCACGTCCAGCAGGGCGTTAACCTTGCGTATGCTTGTCAATGAGGAGTTAATCAAACTTCCGCATGTCTTGGGTGTTCATGAAATTTACGCTCGTTTGTGGGCGTTATCTAGACTTGCGCTTGTTTGTAGGCGTTAGCGAAAAATACGTCTGTATGGGGCGGTGGTGTATATGAGCGCCTCTTGTAAAATGATATTATGATAAAATGATAAAATGCTTCTATAAGACTTGGCTAAATTAGACACGGGAATAGATGATTAATGACAAATACGTAAAATTCCAACATGATTTTGTTGGCCCATATAGTTCTGCTTGTTTCTAAAGTTAAAAAAAAATTTACATAGAAAGAAAACAAAACCTGACTTCGGATTGAACTAATGAAGTAATTGGGGAACTTTCTAAAGCTACCAATAACACGGAAATTTGAAAACTGACCAGAAGAATGGAATCTTCCCGTAACCCTGCTGAAAATGCATCAATGTACTCAAGCCTTTTAAATACTTGTTCAAGCTTTTGTGCAACAACATCTTTGTCTAGAAACTCATCAGGCTTCGTATTGTTCTTTTTTGTTGCAGTCTTGTACTCCAAAATTCTCTTCAAGACAAAAAAAATTTAGTAACCATAATCATTTGATCATAGTTGTAAAGAAATGCAAAAAAAATAGTAGTAGCAACAACCACCTTAGTAAGATCCTACAGAAACCAATAAATCATACTAGAAAGACAAATCTAAGTAACTAGTGAACTCGACGTGCAGTTAGACGAGCTTAGAAATTTTAGATTATAAAATATCATCCATTATGATCTGACTTGCTGCTCATCTGTATAATACTCTAGAATTTTTATCTGAAACAAGAGACATGGAGTAGTTTCTTGAAGGTAAAACAAGTAAGCTTGCAAAAGTTTAATAACACGGGCGTATGGCTAAGATAACGCCCACTGAATGAGGCACACAAACCAGCTGCACGATACCACACATTCACCAGGTGAATGCATAAGCGTACGCCCCGACAGGCATTCGTTTACTCCCACGCCTATCAGTGGGGCGTGTTGTTACACATGCGTCTATCATCAAACGTTGTTCTGGGCTGCGTCTCCCACCGAGCATCATCCATTGTCCGCCCCAATCAAGCGTTTTCACTAGCATACGTCCGTATAACACCAATCCAACAGACGAATCCTTATATATGCGCCAATGTCAAGCATTCCGCCTGGTCAAAATTTAATCTTCTACCGTTGTGTTTCAGGCATAATATAACCCAAAAAATTTGGTATTTAATTTTTGGATTTGCTCTTTACTTTATTCATCAATGTGAAAATTTTAATAGAGCTTAAAGACAAAGCAAATGGATTCCGTGGGCCCAATTTTAATCGGAAAATTTCCCTCCTGGAGCAAGGGTTAATTTCAGCCTTGATATTAAAACGGTGAGGATGGAACAGCAAAAAAACAAATCTTTATCTTGGTTTCTATCCTATATCTTCCATCACTTCTCTCCCAGCTCTCTCTCATAGCCGCTTTTTACTCCTAAACTCACCCCCACCTCCTCAAACAGAATCCAGGGTGTTTTATTTCGTCATTACTCTTTCTCTCTCTTTCTCGATTAAAGAAAACCAGCAATATTTGCTTCCGTCACATATTCTTTAGTAACAAGTCAAGATAATATAAAATGTTTTATTGAGTTGAATTATTATGAATTCCTGACAATTCAAGAATGTGTATGGCTTGAAGTACCCATTCAAGAAATAGTTTCGACCTTCAACTAATTAACAAGTTTTTATTCATTTAACAATAAAAGCACAAAAGTTTACTCAAAATCTTGTCTTTTATACACGTGATAAACATATCAAAACCCGCTATAACTTTGTTCGAGAAAAGGTGTTAAATCAATACGTTAAAATGCAAACAATTCGATCTGATGACCGAGTTGTTGATATCGTTATGAAGGCACTTCCGCCGACAACATATTAGATATTTCGTAGTTTTTTTGGAATTGTCGATGGAATATGCACTAAGAGCATCCACAATCACACGATTATATCCATCGGTCAAAGATCAAAAAATTTGATCTTTGATCTGGATCAAAAACAGCGGTGAATGATCAGGCGAGGTTGTAGAGTACCGTTTGGGGGTAAGCGAAGTACCAGTATATCGCTTGGAAAGACGGACGAGATACTAACAGTTCGCCTGGTACAAGCGAGATTGTGGACTACCGCCTGCAAAACAAACATACAGGCGAAATCCCAGCACCTCGCCCACTCCCCAAGCGATATCTCAGTATCTCGCTTGTACAAGCGAAGTTCCAAAATCTCGTCTATGAATTGTGCGAAGAAATCGTGTGAAAAATGATCCGGGCGAGATGCTGGAGTACCGCTTGCATAGAGGCGAGAGACTAGAGTTTCGCCTACTGAGCGTGCGAAGGATGTGTGTGGGGAAATAGACGGGCGAGATGCTGGACTCCCGCTGTGATGTAGGCGAGATTCCAAGCTCTCGCCTGTCTATTTCACCGTTTTAAAACCCTAAATTTCTCTCTTTTTTTTTCATCTTCACCTCGCCCTCCTGTTACCTAGCTGAAACCCTCCCACACCCCCATTTTTCCAACACATCGATCCTTTGATGAGAACCCAAAGCTTCGTTTCTCATTTTCATACTTCGCTCAAACATATTCCAAGCGAAATCAAGGTATATCTTCTACAAACCAAAATTGAATTTACTTGTTTTAATTTGATATGCAATTTAGATGATTTTGTGGTTAAATTAGTTGTATATGTTGTTTAATTACCATATTATAAACCCATTATTGAATTATGAATTTGTGTTCTAATTATAAAATTGGGAATTTATTTAGGGTTTTTGTGCATGTTATCAATTAGGTTTCAAAATTTGTTCCCTTTGTTAAATTGAACATACAATACGAAATTGTTGTAGCTTAATTTTAGTGGGTTGTGTTTAATTTTTGATTGAATATAGTATGTTGTGTAGAAATCAAAGGAATTAATTTTGATTTAATTTTGAAAATAATGTGTATGGATATATTTGAAATTGTGTATTTTGTCATATGGTTTATGATAAATATTATAAATTGGGTATACTCTTATTGATGATTATTTGTTGTTGCCTGTATATAATTTATTAATTGGTTGTTTAAATTTAATTGGGTTGTGGTTAAATTGTCGATATGTATCGAATTGCTATTTTATGTAGATTCTGAAGATGAATTTCGATGATATGTATCGAATAGTTAGAGTGCCAGGACATCCACATGGGTTGAGTCAGCTCATCAGGATAGAACCTGAAGATGGTGGAGTAGTTGATCCAACAAGGGGGGTTGATTTGGGGGAAAGGGTAGTTCAACCATCAGTGGTTGACAATCGAATGTCAGCTATAAAGGATAGAACCGATTTGTTGGTTAGGAGACTGACTCGCTCGATTGAGTCTAGGGAGGTGATGAGCATAGAAGAACAACAAAGAGTTCGAATAGTGCTACAAGAGATAACAACCCTTTGTTCTGGTGAAAATTAAGATCGCTAGAACAAACTGAATTTGCTAGTTATGGTGTTGAACTTTATGGTGTGTCCCTTTATCTTTCAAAGTGTTGAACTTTATGGTGTTGAACCTTTTTAGTTCTTTTAATTTATTTATGAATTTTAACTTCTACGGATACCAAATGTAGTTGCCAAGTTATTTATCAATTCATCTCAATGCCTTGTCAAGTAAAATAAAATATCTCTGACAAATTGAGTAGAAAATCTTTGAATTATTAACTAGTCGTTGTATTGTCAGTTCAGTGTATAGTCATTTCATCGCAATGGCTTGTCAAGGGAAAGCAAAATATCTCTGACAAAGTTAAAATTCAATCTTTGAATTATTATGTAGTCAGTCTATTATCATTTCATCGCAATGCCTTGTCAAGGGAAAGCAAAATATCTATGACAAAGTTAAATATTATTAATATTATTTAGTTAGTCTATTGTGATTTCATCTCATGTTATAAATTGCTAGACATCTCATGTTTAATTTTAGTGGGTTTATGTTTAATTTTTGGTTGAATGTAGTATGTTGTGTAGAAATTAAAGGAATTAATTTTGATTTAATTTAAAAACAAATGTGTATGGTAGTATTTGCAATTGGGTAATTTGAATGAGATTGGTTATAATTGGTGAGATTGTTGTATTTGATAATGATGTATGTATTTTTCGAATGTTTGATGTATAATTCTTGGTACAAATGTGTATGGAAATAGACAATTACATACAAGTTTAGTTGGTGTTAAATTAATTTTAATTGTTTATGCATTGTGGTGATTTACTGAATATATTGACAATGTTCTATTATTTGTTTGGGCAGATGTCTAGCAATGTTATTTCGAGATGGGTTGGTAGAAAGAAGAAAAGCAAAAAAGCTAAAATCGCAGAGGATTCTGAACCTGAATCCATGGTCCCCGAGTCGGTAGATGTTCCGGGGTTGGAACACTATAACGTTGTCGAAGATACGGAGGAACACGTTTCGACAAATATTACATATTCCTCCGACGCCAACTTCAGGTTTGACCATCGTGGCTCTCTCAAATCAGTTATACAGATGTACAAGAAAATCACTAAGGAGTGTAATAGGGTCCAATATATAATAGAAAGGGGAGGTTGGGGAAGATTACTATCCCTACCTTTAGTAGATTCATCCCACGCTCTTATTGATTATATTGTCGAGCGGTTTTGGGATACTACAAACACATTTCACTTTTGTTTTGGAGAGCTTGGGTTCACTCCCCTCGATTGGGTTATGTTGACCGGGCTTAGTATCGGTGTCGGGAGATCTGTTCCTTATGAGCCAGCTAAGTACAAATTTGAGTATGTTCGTGACAATATCTTTCCTGAACTGAAAGATAATGCGGTATGCAAAAGAGAAGGTGTTCCCCAACAGTGGGTTTCGGATGCCATCACTCTCAATTTTTTGACCACCTATTTTGATAAAGATACATCGCACGCGGCGAACGATGATAGTGTTCTTGCTGATAGAGTAGCGAGGGCGTTCTATATGTATTTTCTGGGGAATTTCTTTTTCCTAAATGCAAAAACCTACATTGATGCAGGATGGTTGGCTGCCTTTGATAATCTAAATGAAGTTGATCAGTACGACTGGAGTGGTCCTGCATTTTCAAAATTGTATTCGGGTCTTGCCACGGCTTGTAGGGGACAAAAATCAGTATCCGGGCCGTTCCAAATTTTGGAGGTAATTTATTTAACGTTATTCAAAATTCATTTTCTTAAAATTTAATTGTTATGTTGTTAAATCATTTTGAAAAAAAAATTGTTGTAGTTTTGGGGATACGAATATCTGGGGATATGTCGTCCAAATATCCCTTCGGATGAAAGTGAACATGAATGGCCTAGATGTCGTAGGTGGGTCGCCTCCCGGAAGAAGGGTGTTGACATAGTGAAGACAAGGACTAAACTGAACCAGTTATCCGTAGACGCCGTGACGTGGCAACCATGGCTTACTGCAGTTAACTACATACCAGAAGATATTGGCCGCAAAGCAATAGAACTTTCTGGAAAAAGAATAACATTCACCTGGCTGGGCACTGTATGTTTCCTAGTCCTTTTCTCATACTCCTTTTTTTTCCAACTCGTACTGTTGTGAATGGGTAGGTATTTATTTATTATCATTTTCTTGGATAAAGCACAATATGTATCTCGGAGATCGTTGTTGGATGCAGAACAACCCAACTTGGGGTATTCCTGCAAACCCCCCTGCTTGCATTTCCAAATTCGTCGACGACGAGATTGAGGACATGACAATAATTTCTCACGTCAATGCTAGTGAATACGTACGTGTCGTGGAGTATGATGTTTATTATGAATATTGGAGACATGTTACCAACCTCTATAAATATGTGTCGCAAGTTGATTGGGAGGTTGAAACGTATGGCTATGCAGGTGACCGTATCAAACACAACATCCCACGGCCTCGTGACAATGTGCCCATTCCTCCCCCCCAACAACTACCATATGTAAGTTTTTAACAAAGTTTTGAAAAATTGAATACAGATTACACATTTATGCTTCTGTAGTTATTCTAAATTATTTTCATCCCAGGTGGCGGCTTATGATTTAGTGCAAGAGTTTGCAGATTTTACGCAAGAGTTGCGTGATTTTACCTTAGCTGAAACTAAGGATCGGATGGACTACATGATTCGCAAAGAAGTTGAGTTCAACAATTTTCGGAGTCAGATAGCCGCTCAAATTAGCCTCCTACAAGATCAAAATACGTTGTTGACCAGACAGCTTACCCAATTTCGTGCAAAACAACCTCTTGGATTTGCCTCATATGCTATGACCACACCTCCGGGATCTTCATCAACAGTTCGACCAACGCAGAACGTCAGACCATCTTTCCCGCCATTTATTCCACCAAGATCAAACTCCGGTTAAACAAAAATTTAAAATTTCGAATGACGGTTAAAAGAACGTGTTCGGTTATTTTTATTGTTGATTTACGGTTATATGAAATGTTATTTTTTAGTACGCCGTTTATGTAGTATGATAATTTTACAGCTCATTACGAAATTCAAATGACCGTTTTATTAGCGTTATGTTACCCTTATGTTACCGTTATGTTATCGTTTTATTACCGTTTTTTTGTCCTTGCATAACGGCTATTTTTTTTTCCTTATACTACTATAAATAACATTAAATAGCTACACAACTCATTTCATTATTCCCACATTTTATTTTTCAATGTCGGGTTACGAAAATTTTACCCTTAATGCAACCAATTTTACTTTAGATGAAGATTTATCCATATGTCGAAACATAGTATTATATTATCCAGCAAGGGGTCAGGAACGTGATATCAATGGTTGTATGACCATGGAATGGTTGGAACACACACATGCAAACTTTTGCAATGAAACCGGTAATCCCAACAACCGGAACAGAGCAGGCCTTTTTTGTCGATATGTGAAAATTACTAAGGAAGTATTAGAATTTTCTTCTTTAACTGCTCGGGTCAATGAATTTCGTCTTAGGAATGAAACTGATGATGAAGTTGTTGCTCGATCACTACAGGAATGGACAAGATGGAAACGAAGTGATTTCCGGTACAAACCTCATTTTGAGATCTTAAGGGTAATGGATGAATTCAACCCTTTTGTGTTGATCTTTCTACCTAGTAGGGCAGATCTTCGTGAACGTCGTCGGACAAGCCAATCCTTACGGTTTCACTAATAGGTTTATTTCTTACTTTATTTATCTGTATCGGTAGTTTATTTATCTTTCCCTTTCATGTATGTCTTTTTTGATTTAATAAAAGTATTGTAGTACCTTAAGTTATTGTTCATTTAACGACGATTCAGGGGATATTATGAGGTCATTAGCATTAAAAAAATTGAAACTCTAAAAATAAAGAACCGTTGAACATTAACTTCAATTGATAATTTTAGGAGTTAATTGCGATTACATTTTGGGTTTCATGAACTCATAGCTTGCTACAAATATGAATTCTTCCCCCATTTCCTGAAAGTAGTGCATTTTAGCAATTTCCTCCTACACAAGGGAAGAAACAGTTAAATAATTTGTTATTTGTAATTGTTGTTAATGATAGAGGAGACAACTTTTGTAATGGTATAGATACTTACAAATTGTTGGATCGATAATCCTAAATGGGTGTCGTTAAAGATCCGTTGTTATATAGATACATAATCAGCTATTCCCTTTCGAATAACTTGGTATCTATCATAAATCTGTACAATAGATCTTTGGGTTGAATTTCCATATTGCTCACCAAAATGTCTGTGGATCCTCCCCCATACAGTTTCTGGATCAACAATTCCGACTATAACATCTTCACGTAAGGTTTCGTAATACCAGGATTTTGTTATAGCCAAGTCTTCGGCTGAATGAAATGTTGACATGGGTGTAGGTAAGTTATGAAGTAAACAAAGAAGGTATTGGGATTAAATAGAGAACAATAATATATTTAATAACATTACCTTCAAGTTATATAAAATATCTCTGACAAATCTGAAAATAAATCTTTGCATTGAAATGTGGTCGGTGTATTGTCAATTCATGTCATTGCCTTGTCAAGATACATAAAATATCTCTGACAAATCTGAAAATAAATCTTTTCATTGAAATGTGGTCGGTGTATTGTCAATTCATGTCATTGCCTTGTCAAGATACATAAAATATCTCTGACAAATCTGAAAATAAATCTTTGCATTGAAATGTGGTCGGTGTATTGTCAATTCATGTCATTGCCTTTTCAAGATACATAAAATATCTCTGACAAATCTGAAAATAAATCTTTGCATTGAAATGTGGTAGGTGTATTGTCAATTCATGTCATTGCCTTGTCAAGATACATAAAATATCTAAGATAAATAATATTTGTGTTCAAAATTCTCCTTTTTTTTATTATAAATAACCACACTTGCTTCTCCATCAATACAAACCGAGTTTTATCATCATCTCTTGCTCCTTACAAATTCCAACACATAACAAAATGACAAACTATGTAAATCATATAGACAAGTATGGTTCCTCTTCTAGTTTTCCTCATTATGTTTCTTATACTTCTTCTTCTTCTGGTTCATTATACGATGATGATAACACAAGTTACTACTCATCAGATGAAAGTTCACTTGAAGCGAACAGTAATAACCTAGCAGTTACTGCTGGTTTAATGTTTTCAACTATGAACCCTCCACATACACGTACAAAAATACCAAGACAACGTGATGTAGGTGCTAAAGGTCTATGGAGAGACTATTTCTGCAGCAACCCGACATTTCCGCCCAATGTATTCCGAAGAAGATTCAAAATGCGTCGACAATTATTCAACCTATTTTGGGTGATGTTGTGGCGGTAAATAGTTATTTTGTGCAAAAAAGAGATGCTTGTGGTGTTCTAGGATTAACCCCGCACCAAAAAATTACTGCAGCTATTCGTATGTTAGCTTACGTATGTGCGGCCGATGCAATCGATGAGTATTTACGTATTGGGGAAACTACGGTTTTGGAAGCAACTCATAGATTTTGCAGGGTGATAGTCCAATTGTACGAGGATGAATATTTACGGACACCAAACTCAGCGTGATGTTGAACTCCTTCTTAATAAAAACCAAAAAAGGGGATTTCCAGGGATGCTTGGTAGTGTTGATTGCATGCATTGGAAATGGGACAAATGCCCTTCGGCGGAATCCGGTGCTTATACCGCCTACAAGGGTAGCGAAAGTCTTATCCTTGAGGCAGTTGTGTCGTATGATCTTTGGTTTTGGCACGCATTTTTTGGTATGCCGGGTTCAAACAATGATATCAATGTGATGAACCGTTCGTATATCTTCAAAAAGCTTATCAACGGTAAAGCACCGGCAGTAAACTTTTCAGTCAATGGAAATCAATACAATATGGGGTATTATCTTGGGGATGGAATATACCCAGAGACAACAACTATTGTAACTACCATTAAACATCCAGACTCCCAAAAGAAACAGAAATTTTCGGTGATGCAGGAAGGTTGTCGAAAAGATGCAGAACGGGGGTTCGGGGTACTACAAAATCAATTTGCAATCATCAAACAACCCGCACGAATGTGGAATCCGGACGTGTTAGCGTATATAATGAAAATTGTCATTATTCTACATAATATGATAGTGGAGGATGAACGTATACCCGGTGATTGGTCGCATGACTATGAGCAACACAGCCACGGTGCTCCAGTTGTTATTTCAAAGGACAACACTGCTCAACTTTCTAGAATGGTGAAGGACCAACGCAGACGTGCAGTATTCGATAAACAAACTGGGGTTCGTTTGAGAAATGACCTGATCGAACATATATGGTCATCTGTTGGGGAAGAGTGAACTTTTATATGGGCTTTGGGGGTAAATGTGTTGTTAGTGGACCCGTGGTTAAAGCGAGAGTTATCTTATCTTTACTTATTAGTCGCATTATATTTTAATTGTTCTTCGAGTCCAGCTAGTATTAGAAGTAATTTTAAAAAATAATTCTAAATTAATTTTTTAATTTAAATTAGGAGTCGTTAAAAACATAAAAATCTATTGGTTAAAAAATATACTGAAAATTCTAAATAAATTGATCAAAATTAAAACTCAATATGACAATGGTAAATAATAATCCGGACGTTATGATTGGTTTAATATTTTCCTCAAAATTTCTCTCTTCCTCAGTTCGATGTACTGTCTTGATACATCATCCATTTGGAGATATCCATCGTCATTATACGGAATTCCTCTTCTGCTTCTTGCCTAGCTTGTATTGCCGCAAACTTTGCATTTGAATCAGCTAATTTAGCTTCAAACTTTGCTTTATCATTAGCTAATTTTGCTGCAAACTCAGCTTCTCTTTGTGCCATCTTCATATCTCTTTGTTCGGTACATTTGGCGTTGAAGCTTTGTTGCTCTCTATAAATATTTTGTATCATTTCCTGTTGTTCAGCAAATTTAGCTTTCCCTTTTGTCTTCTGTCGTTTCGCCTCTTTTTTCCCCATTGGACGGATTAATTTGTTGGGGATATCTCCAAGGTCTTCATAGGCGCTGGGACCATCAAGGCTTAAGTCTGGTGTGTCCTGTACGTCCTGAGATTCGTTGTCGTAATCAGACTCTCCTTGTGATGAATCGAAAACAGATGTCGACCTTCTGGAATATTTAATATTATCTAACATAACTGTGTAGCAATCTTCATGTTTAAAACTTCGACCAGTTGCTTCCTTGAAAAGCCTACGTACTTCTGCGAACTGGTGTTTCAATTCAATATTGTTAAATGATATACAATCATATAGATTAATGTAATAAGCATAATTAAACGAGTTGTTACCTTATTTTCGGGGCCCCATCCAGTATGATGTTCCCTTTCGACTTCAGCCTCCTTTGCAGACATAAGCGCCACATCCTTACTTATAATTTGAAATCGTTTCTGAAGGGAGGTCCAACTACGTTCTGGCATAGAAGGTATAGCTTCTTTCATCCGACATAGTATACGTGACCATAATTTATCTTCACATTGATCAGTACCAATGCTACAATCTTGAGAAATAGACAAATGAATCATACACATCGTTACATCTTCAAAAGACGAAAAATTTGGACCTCGTGGTTTTGATGGCGCCATTTTACTAATCGATTTCAAAACTTATGATCTAAGAACCAACTTTAGAATTTTCAACTACACAATGTATGAGTTTAGTAAAATGCCATTGGTTTAGTATCCCATGTATATAGGGTAAATATATAGCCGTTAAACTGCCAACGGTAACATATCAACGGAAACAATATTAACGGTCACACCTGAGCGAGTCCTTGGGGTCTCGCTCAACTCCAAGCGAAGCCTTGGAGTCTCGCCCAACTCCAAGCGAAGCTTTGGAGCCTCGCCCAGGTCCAAGCGGTTCCTTGTAGTGCCGCCCAACTTCAAGCGACTCAGTAGCATCTCGCCCGTGTTCGGAAATTTTAGGCGAAGTCTCTGCTATTCGCTTATGAGTAGGCGAGCTTCTGGTTACTAGTCTGGTGGAGCGAAAGTTTAGCATAACGCTTGAGCTGGCGAAATGTCAACTCTTCGCCCGTGTTTTTAAGCGAGATGCTTGCCCTTCGTTTGTTCACAAGCGAGAGGTTACAATTTCACTCGACTATAATTTTTAGTCGACGATCAGCGACTTCTTTTAATCCTGAACAGTGATTTTCAACGATTATAACCCAAATATAATCGCACGGCTGTGGCTGTTTTTCACCGATCATCGATCAAATATAATCTTTGATCGTCAATTTGATCGATGATTGGAGATGCTCTAAGGGGAGGGTCACAAAGTAGCGCAACTCAAGTTACTACAGAATCTAAATTAGTCTAGCAATTTGTTTCTCTGTTCAGTCAATTTAGGAGTTAGTAAATGTAGATACCTAAAAATGGATGAAGGGATAAAATTGAGAATTAGGATTATGTGATTTTTAAGAGGTTGAGTAAGATCATTTATCGTCTAAACCAATATAATAAATATTTGAAGACGACTCCAGTCACATGAGAGAGGTTAGGGCGGGTCTTAGGGAGGAAGCAGAGAGAAAAAGAGATATCAGAGTAATTCTTAATTGCTGAAGAATACTCTGTGATATGTTGTTTATAGCTAATATGTTGTGTTTAAAATGATTGATTGTTGGTTTATTTATAGTTGCAAAACCCACACCTCAAGTTGGTGAGATAAGGATGAGGTGATGTGAGGAACACTCCTTATGTAGTTAGAGGAATAACCAAGGATAAACTGATCTTATCCCTTAATTCTCGTAACTTCCCCTACCGACTGTCTCTATAGCGATGAGAAATACAACTGGGTATTTTCCACACGTGTCGTAGACCGTCAGACTAAAACATTAAAGATATTCCCCCACTTGTGTGACTAAGTCAGCCTTCATAATGGTTGTTTCGCTCCTCTATCTTCCAAAAGGGAAAAAGTGTTGACAGGGTAGCGATAGACATATTTTTGTGTCTTATTTGTCCTATATTCTCAATTTTGTTAGCACTTATTTTGTACTTATTATGAGTTTTTATGTCTTTGTATGTATTTTTGGGAAATAAACTTTTATGAAAAAATTAGCTCAAAAAGTTACTAAAGGCACCCTGGAAAATTGATAAAAGGCACCCAGAGGATTTACTAAAGGCACCCATCAGATTTAGTAAAAGCACCCACTCCATTTTGTTTTAAATCCGAAATTATCGGGAAACACATATGTTACACGTGAAAGTACCTGAGTTAGTTTGGGAGCGAGAATTTTGGATTTAAATGAGAATTTGATATATCACAGTGAAAAAACAATCTTAAACGTGTTCAAACACGTCAACAAGAGCATAACATTCCGTAAAAAAATGGAGGAAAAACACGTTTATGGTCGGAAATATATTTCCTCTCTGATTTCGGATTTGGGGGAATTAGAGTTTTATTTGGATCGGATTTTTAATCCTTATCGAATCAGGAGAAGGTATTAGGTTTACGAAACCTATAAATAACGAATAGGATCGAAGAAAATAGGAGGAGGAGAGGTCGGCCGAAAAATCCAAGAAATAAATTATCTTAGGGATTTCTTGATCATGTTGAGTATAAAAAGGGTTTTTTGAGTCACAAAAGAGAATAGGGAGGTTGGGTCGAGCGCAGGAGGCCAACAGAGAGAAGAAAAATCACTTCAGAAAAAATTATGCTGCTTTTGCTAAAGAAGACGAAGAACAAAGATAAGGCGATGGTTCCTTCAACCACTCTACACGGTTTCTTCAATCGTTTTGCAACGTTTTTCTTCGCTTTGCAACATTTATTTTCTAATTGCGTTGTAATAGTTAATCTGTAACGTCCATAAAACGTTGTAGATTTCCTATTACATTATTTTTAGCTTCGCTTCATCTTTTTAACACTTTTTGAGCCATGTACCAATCTTTTGATAGTGTTTTGAGCATGATGAGCTAAACCCAAACACTGGGACAATGGAGGAAGCCATATTTCATGAATGAATGGTAACTTTTTTTTTTGATTTTTAATGACTTTTGAATTGATTTATGATTTTTCTTATTAGTTGAAATTTTTTAATGGTGTATGTTGGCACTTAAGAGCTTTTGATGCACCATGCTTATCATTTACAGTTAATATTTTAGAAATCTACTTTTGGCAAAGAAACAAAGTCAATAAAAAAAACTATAATTATTAAAGAATCATTTTAGAAATCAATCAGAAGTGATTTTGGTGGAATTCTGAGTTCCAGTTTTTCCAAATGTTATTAAAATCTTTTACTTATTTTCTAGTTTGATTCAGAATTAAGTCTAAAACGAATCTTCACAAGTCTCAGCGAACGAACACATTTTTACCACTTTTCTAAAACGACCAGGTAGCAATACACTTTATAATCAATGTTGACTGATATAGAGGAATATTCCCTGATTTTTGAGTCAGGACTAGGATGAGTCGTGTGAAAAGTATAAGATAACATGAGAATCGTGTGTGAGACACGAAAGGAACTGAATCTTGCTCGAGAGACCAAGAATTTGAGTCTCGCTCATGAGAACGGGACTTGGGTTGGGTCCATAAATATAAGCTTTACAATGATACTCGAACCGAATCTTAAAATAACCATTATGCCCTTATTATAAAATCACCATCTACTGTTTTTCTTGGATATTCTTGGAAAAGTTTTAATATAACTTTAAGTTATGAATTCAGTTGAAACCACTTCATTAGATACCATTTTTATCTTGCCTTATTTTTATTATTTCATTGAGAAAAGAAAAATTGTTTTTCTTCACTAGTTTCTCCTTGTGTTCATAACTCTATCTAAATCATCATTTTTAAGAATTATGTTGTTTGGTGCCATAAATATATAGGTACGATACATTTTACATTTCTAATTTGATAACCATCTGTGAGAATGATTTATGGTTCCATAAATATATAGGTACGATACACTTTACATTTTTAGTTTGATATACAAATATAGCTCAAAATGAGATTAGCAAAATCGTAAAAGATTAGTATCATTGTTTTTACTTGTAAATAACATTGATTTTTATCATAAATCAAGAAAGATTAATCCTACCGATGTATCTCTAACACCAATTAGGGCTCAATTGGGATTTATTAATTTGTTCATATTCAACACTAATTTAAAATTGGATTTTAACAAAAACAACCTCAAATTTAGAAGAAGAAAAATATAAAAAAAATCCCAAAACGAATGCAAAAATCTTAGGGAGGCCTTATATTGTCTTCCCAAGGGCCAAGACTATCCCGAAAAGCAAAATTTACTTCTGTCACATATTCTATAATAATAAGTTAAGACAATAATAGAATGTTATATCGAGTTGAATTATTATGAGTTCCTAATAACAATTCAAGAATGTGTAGTGCTTAAAATACCCATTCAAGAAACAGTTTCGACCTTCATCTAATTAACAAGTTTTTATTCATTTTGATAATGGAAGTGGTAAATTTTACTCGAAATCTTGTCTTTTATACACGTGATAAACATATCGAAACCGCGCTATCACCTTGTTCGATAAAAGATGTTAAATCAAGACGGAGAATTGCAGAAAATTCGATCCGAAAACCACGTTGTTGGTAGCGTTATGATGGCGCTTCCGCCGGAAAAATATCAAATATTTCGCATTTTACTTGGGAGTTGCCTATGGGAAAATGCACTAAGAGGGAGGGTCACAAAGTTGCGCAACTTCAGTTATGCTAGAAATCTGAATTAGTCTACAAATTATCTATTCAATCACTTTAGGAGTTAATTGATGTAGATATCTAAGGATGGGTGAAGGGATAAAAATGAGATTTAGGATTTTGATTGTGAGTTGTAGGAGGTTGAGCACAAACAATCCTCGCCTAAACCAATATAATAGTTGTTTGAAGACTGTTTCGGTCAAATAAGAGAGATCAGGGCTGGTTTTAGAGAGGAAGCAGAGAGAAAGAAAGAGATCAGAGTAATTCTTGGTTGTAGAAGAATGTTCTATGAGATGTTGTTTATAGCTAAGTTGTCGTGTTTAGAATGACCGGTTGTCTAATTATAGCTGTAAAACCTTGATCCCAAGTCGGTGAGATAAGGATCAAGTGACGTAAGGAGCACTCCTTATATAGTTAAAGGAATATCCAAGGATTTACTAAGCTTATCCCTTGATTCCCATAACCTCCTCGACCGACTGTTCTCTTTTGCAATGAGAAATACAACTTGGTATTTTGAACGCGTGTCGTAGTCCGTCATACCAAAACCCTAAAGATATCTCCCCGTTTCTATGACTGAGTCAGCCTTAGTAATGATGTACTGACAGGGTAGCAAAACGCTCTGTAGTCGATGTTGACTGAGATAGAGAAATATTCTCTGATTTGTATGTTATGACTAGAATAAGTCATGACATGAGGATCGTGTGTAAGACATGAGTGGAGCTGAGTATTTCTCGAGAGACCAAGAGTTGAGTTTCTCTCATGAGAATAAGACTTGGGTTGGGCCTATGAGTATAAGTTTTACGATAAAATTCGAACTGAATCTTAAAATGATCATTGTGCCCTCATTAAAAAAATCAACATCTACCGTTTGTTAGATATTCTTACAATGTTTTAGTATAGTTATAAATTCAGTTGAAATCACTTCATCGAATGTCACTTTTATCTTATCTTATTTTTATTATTTTATTGAGAAAATAAAAATTATTTTCCATCACTAGTTTTTCTGTTTTCATAAATCTGTCTGGATCA
The DNA here is from genome assembly GCA_023531435.1 of Papaver californicum. Lineage (NCBI taxonomy): Eukaryota > Viridiplantae > Streptophyta > Magnoliopsida > Ranunculales > Papaveraceae > Papaver > Papaver californicum. Next base: position 39,900 of record JAJJMC010001370.1, read on the forward strand.
CCATTCTGTGAGAATGATATTGTGTTGTGCCATAAATATGTAAGTACAATACACTTTACATTTGTAGTTTGATATACCAGTATAGCTCAAACTGACACTAGAAAAATAGTAAAAGATTAGCATCACTGTTTTTAATTGTAAAAGACATCCATTTTTACTACAAATTAAGAAAGAGGAATCCCATTTAATGTGTTTCTAACACCAATTAAGGCCCCCAATTAAGATCTACTAATTTGCTTACATATTCAACACTAGTTTATTCAAAATTGAATTTCCACAAAAACAACCTCAAATTCAGGAGAAGAAAAATATCAAAAATCCCAAGACGAATGCGAAAATCTTAGGGAGGCCTTAAATTGTCTTCCCAAGGGCCAAGACCAATATTTGCTTCCGTCACATATCTATAGTAATAAGTTAAAGACAATAACAGAATGTTTTATTGAGTTGAATTATTATGAGTTCTGTCCAAATGAATGAGCAACCAAGAACGTTCAAAAAGCGTAATTAACTGCCAATGACTAACGTTCACAATAGTCCAGTCCAAGATAGAGAAAAAAATTGTTATCATGTCTTCGATTTCAACACCACACAATCTTCTTCTCCTTGTACTGATATTCCAGTTGAGACCAGAAGCATAAGAACAAGAATAATGAACAACGAATTTGAGTCCTTTAGAGTGTCGTATGTCTCCCTCAGTTAATCTGGTCATATACCATTTTTTTCAATTACTAAGTCTACTAATCTTTAGTTGATTCATAGATTGTTTTACTCTTGATAAAGCAAGTAAGCGAACACAATCTAGTTTGCTGCCGCGACGACCACACCATCACGATCTTCTGTCACACTTTTCATTGATGTAGATGTGTTTGATTTTTTACTAATCTCAGTTGATTTCCTTTATGGATTTCCGAAAGTTTACTGTATCGCTATAAGGAATAAATACTACAAGTGGAATTATGATGATCTCATTAACGTCTTTATTGGAAGGATACCCCGAATATAATTAATAGTCATGGTAAAATAACAAAAATGCTTTGAATAAGCCGATGGACGAAGAAGACACTGAAAAAGACAACCAATTCCCCTTTTTCTTTTGTTTGATTGTTCAAGTACTTACCACTGAAAAAGAAAACCAATTCGACAAAAGTAAAATAGGAGGAGAAAATAAATAGTTGGTTGTTGATATGCCCGAATCAATTGAACTTTTCGAAAGGAACATTACCTTGTAAGATTGCACATGATTTTGGCTGGTTAGAGTAAATGGATAGGGGCCATAGGGTAATGCATTCAATGATGATCTCGTTAAATAAAGGGAGAGATTCCTCTCCAATAAAAACAGTTATACAAGCCAAAACTATACAAAAACAATAATAATTCACAGTATCCACGGGATGGATTCCCGTTAAAAAAATCACTTGGTCCCGCATTGATTAACTGGTTGATTGTCCAAGTATTTGCCACTGAAGAAACACACACTGTCTCGAGGTTTAAATTTTTTGATAGGAACTTCACATTCTAAGATCGCGAATAGGGGAATTCATTTAGACATGTGAAACTTGGCTAGTGGTAGGATAATGCATTCACCGACTTTGATTTTTTTATCTTACCATATGAAGTACGGATACTTTAAAATTGATGACGTATCCGTATCGACACCGTATTAATATCGGATACTTAAAGATATCTGAGGATACATATCAGATACTCTATTTAAGGTATTCATTTTTTTTAATTATGAAAAAGATAAGAGATACTCTGGGATATTCTAGGAGGGGATACTTCCGATAATTTGACATATATTTTTATATACAAATCTATATCTATAAAATTTTATATATAAAATCTATATATTCATAGATATTTGTACTTATCGATGATGGAAAATATATAAATTCATATATTTTTTATAGTTTTTTTTGACCACGTATGTTTTGACGAGTCAGAACTACAAGCGGTGCTTTTTGATGAAGACAATTAATGAGCGATGGATGTGCGAAAATGTTAGATTTTTTTTTAATTATTCCAATTTCCAAATAATACATATGAAGTTTTCTATTTTGTATAATTTTTTTAACTAGAATGATTTATTATTATGTTTGTACCCGTTATAAAATAGCCGCAAAGCCCGCTAGACAAGTCCGCCTAGCCCAAAAGAAGGTTCCAGAATTTTTCTAAATGTCTTGTTGCCCAAGTTACTTGCATATGAAGTTTACCCCATAATTAGGGTTTAACATAAACTATATAAATACATGGAATCTCTCTGAACTTACGGGAGGTTTTCTAACCCGGAGAATTCTATGCTTACAACTATTGTAATGTTATACCAATAAACTTCTCTCTCAAAGGGGATTCATCCGTGGACGTAGGCATAACTTGCCGAACCATGTTAAACTCTTGTCTCCTTTATTTATCTTTAATATGTGTTCTTACCATTATTTTATATCATCATCAGCAAATCAATCGTGTTTTGTGCTGTAAGTTATTTTCGATATAAAACATATTATATAATATATTTTAATAAATATATACATATTCAACTTATTTTTATTTTTTAAAAATTGATGAATCTTCGTATCCTTATCAATGTAGGCGTTTCATAGATCTAACCTAGCTAGGGACTTTTCAATTTGTTAATTAATATAGAAATTTGGTAATATAAATCATACAATCGTAATCAGACGCACAAGCAAAACATCACCGCCGGGTAAATCAACACCTTTTCTTTTTTTTTCTGAACAAGAATATTGTTTATTTTTTATTATTTTTTATTTTTGAGATTAAACAAGAGGCTGTATACCTTAGTTAACGATTCGACGTACGGACTTCTCTGGCTGAAGATAATATACAAACAGTTTATGAATGGGGCCATAGGGGAGTGTAGAAGTGGATAATAATATAAAAAGAGAGAGAGGAGGAGGAGGAAGATAGTGCTGGTTCTATTATTGTGAGGGGGAAAAAGCTTGAGCTTGACATCATTTATAAGCAGTTAGGAACTGCTTTTAGAGCTTCTAGAAGACTAATATTATAGAAGGTCCTCTTCTGTCGTATGGTAGACAAGAGAAGTCCATCCGACTCAGCTAGTTTAAGGACTCAAATCCACGACTGTACAACCATGTAATATGGACACGCCTAGAATGATTACGTCTCTACGTAAGACTCGCGTCGGATACTGGGACGTGTTTATCTACCCATCAGAACATCATATACATATATCACATCCTATTTTCATATGAATGTATACAATTAATATATGATTCTTTTTGTATATATATTATTTTATTTGTATATAAGTTTATTTTTATATAAATTTGTTATTTATCAATATGTTATTAGCATTGTTGAGAAACTACATTCATAATATATACATTTTAATGGAAAATATCAATGATTTCGTAACGTGTCCACGACCTATTTTTTTGAGAATTTATTCATATACGCGTCAGTAGTATCTACCTGTATAGTACTAGTAAGCATCAGTATGCTTTGCATGGTTTTTTTTCTTCCTTTCCTCGACAGGCAAGGGGAATAGGGGATCATGGATATATAGATCACTTTCAAATCACTAATTTATTTTAATTTGTTTGAAACTAAATAGATATTGATCGGACCTTCTGAACAAACTCTCACTACACCATGTAATGTTTTTTACAACGTTTTTATTTTTGGATGTGCAACTGATATATACGTTGCAGACTCTACAACAAAAATATACGTCCCACAAATTAATATGTTACTTTAAATATGAATTATCTCATAATAATTAAGCAACGTATGTACAACGTTTAATACGTCGTAAATTATTGTGTTATTGTAATATCTAAAATTTTCAAGGGTTATTATAGTCGAATGGGTTTTGTTTATTATGATTTTAATTTTAATTCCAAAAATAACTTTATAAAAATAAAATTTAATTCCCCAATTTCTCTCTCATTTTTTTCACTTTTAAATTCGTCTCCCTATAATTTCTCAAACTCTTTTCAATTACCAAATCTATTTCCCTCCAACACTTGAATCCTGATATTTTCCCACCCAAAATAGATCAAAGAGATTTTTTTATTTATTTCATTTAATTAATAAAATATTTGGTTTTATTTCCTTTAATAAAATATAAAGACATGATCTCGAATGGAGAATAGCTAAAGCGTGTGCGATATTTAAGGGAAGATTGGTTGGTCGGTGGCGGGATAAAGATTACAAAATGTCCTAATTATTTTCAAATTCTAAGAGAGGCGGTGACGGATTCTATATTTAAGGAAGCCCTAAACAGAGAACTACCTCCCTTGCGCCTGTTCCACTTTCAAACAGAGAGAGCAAAAGCTCTTCTCCAAAATCCATTTACTATTCTTTCACGCTGATTCCTACAAAGCAATTCCAGCCACTACCACTTACCACCATGCCCAACAACACAAGAGGAGCAAGCTGAGCCTGATTCACTATTTGGTTTGATTTAGTTTTCAATTTGTTTTCTTTATATTTATTTTTTATAAACCTTATTATTATGTGTAGTTAAATTTTTTATTGGTTAAGGATGATTTCAATGTTTCGGGCGTAAAACTTTATTAGTTATTGTTAGAACTAATGAGAGTGTATAATACTCACATGTGTGAGTATAATGTGTGGGTGTATGTGGTGTATGTTAACACCCTTTATAAGACATGTGCCTGACTGTACCTGACATATAACAGAAATAATAGAAACAACTTTTCTTCATTTTCATTTCTGTTTTTCCTTTCTCTGTGAACTCAAGCTCTTTCATGGTATCAGAGCCATTTCTCCAACGAGTAAACTTTTGATCCAGAAATCTCTTAACAATTCTACCAAAACTTTAGAACAACTCTAGTAATACTATCAATTCTATCAAATCTTCACATTATCATCATTTCTTGAAAAACAACTACAATGGAGAACACTAATGCAACTGCTACTACTACAGATCAATTTCAACAGCAACAAATTCAATTACCATTCCAAAACATCTGTAACTTTGTTTCAATAAAGTTAGATTCAACCAATTACCTAATGTGGAAACATCAATTTGAATCTATACTTATGAGTACAAATTTAATGAGATTTGTTGATGGATCATATACAAAACCTTCTTCAACAGTTCTTGTTAATAATCAACTACAATCAAACCCTGAATGTGTGTTCTGGCTAGCTATGGATAGATTTGTCATGTCTTGTCTCAATGCAACATTCACTCAGTCAATTTTTTCAGGAGTTCTTGGATTATCTACATCAAAAGAGTATTGGGATTATCTCAGATCTGAATTTAATTTACAATTCTTTGCAAGGAAATCCATGCTAAGAGGACAGATTCAATCTATTAAACAAGGTAACTCTTCAATTCTTGATTATTTGTGTCAGATTAAAGAGATTACAGACAATCTTGCTGCTATTAATGAGAAACTGTCAGATGAGGATATTGTCATGTATGCTTTGAATGGTCTCAATAGGTGTTATAATCAATTTGTGGTTTCATCTCATAATAGAGAGAAACAATACACTTTTGGTGAATTGAGATCAAGATTGGTACATCATGAACAGTGGCTTAAATCTCAAGAACAAGAAACTTCCTCTCAGTTTGATTCTACCACAAACACTGCTTACTACTCCAAGAAAACACAATATTATCAAAAGAATCAAACAAACAGTTCAAGAAACTTACAGAACAGGACTCAAACTGATTTCACTGAAGTTGAATGTCAGATATGCAAGAGGCTAGGACATACAGCCAATAGGTGTCATTGGCGTTATACTCCACCAACAACAAACATAAAATCAAATTCTCATCATTCTAAGGTGCAGCAGAATCAAGCATTTTACACTTGTTCTGGTGAAGAACAACAACAACTCAATTCTACACTAGATACTAAATGGATACCAGATTCTGGTGCTACTGCACATATAACTTGTAATGCTGCTCTATTACATGATTGCAAGCCCTATACAGGTATAAATAGTGTGATGATTGGGAATGGGAAATGTTTACAAATTTCAGCTATTGGAGAAGCAGTATTGACATTGGAGAATTCAGAATTCATTCTTAAAGATGTTTTGTTGGTACCTCTATTGACACAGAATCTGATATGTGTCTCACAGTTCTGTGAGGATAACAAAGTATCATTCAACATGTTGCCATGGGGATACAACATTAAAGATTTAACAACTGATGAGGTGGTGGCAGAAGGAACAGTTTGCAATAAGTTATATCCAATCCAGTCTGCACCAGCTCCAACAAAAGCTTTTACTTCAATTCTTGCTTCTCCATCAATGTGGCATAAAAGGTTAGGACATCCATCTCCTTTGATTTTAAAGAAATTATCAGGCATACCATCAATACAGTTCACTGATTCAAACTTAACTACATTCTGTCATGAGTGTCAGTTAGGTAAACACACAAAATTGCCTTTCAATTCATCAAAAAGAGTTTCTGTTAAACCATTACATCTTATACATTGTGATATTTGGGGACCAGCACCAGTTACATCTTTAGAGGGCTATAGATATTTCTTTTTTTTTGTGGATGACTACAGCAGATATCACTGGATATACCCTCTATCTTCTAGGGATGAAGCACTTAACTGTTTTAAACATTTTAAACTACATATTGAGAAGCTTTTATCTACTGCAATAATTTGCTTCCAGTGTGATGGTGCATATGAGCTAGTCAAAGGTGTTTTTAGAAGTTTTCTAGCACAATGTGGTATAACTTTGAGAATTTCCTGTCCTAAAACACCACAACAGAATGGTATTGCAGAGAGGAAGATTAGACATATTACTGAGGTTGGAAATACTCTTTCATTCCAAGCTGCAGTTCCAAAATTTTTCTGGTATGACAGTTATCTTACATCAACATTCATTATAAAAAGACTTCCATCCAAAGTAATAGGATACAAAATACCTTTTGTAATGTTGTATAATGAAGTTCCAGATTATAGCTTGTTCAAGATTTTTGGTTGCAGCTGCTACCCAAATATGTCTTCCTTTAGGCAGGACAAATTATCACCAAAATCTGTCAGATGCACTTTCTTGGGTTACAGTTCCTTATATAGAGGGTATAAATGTTATGACAATGCAACAAAGAAGGTTTTTGTTTCAAGGCATGTGACTTTTAATGAAGATAGTTTTCCTTTTGCTGATTCTACACATACCAAGACAGTTTCAAAGGAACCTACTCAGACCACAGATAGCACCTGTCAGTCATTAACCATTTCAGTTCCTGTGTCAGTTACTCAACCACCAATTAATGATGTTCAAGATACAGAACCTATTGTAACTGAGACAGAACAAGTTAATGCAGCAGCACCACCTGTGTCAAGAATGCACACAAGGTCAAGAAATGGCATATTCAAACAGAAAGCTTTACCATCTGATTTTGTAGCACATTACTCAACTAATCACACAATCTCTAGTGCATTCTTATCTTTATTACAAACACCACTGGAGCCAAAAACTTATAAACAAGCTAGTAAAGATCCTACTTGGGTGCTTTCTATGGATAAAGAATATAAGGCCTTGATGGAAAACAACACTTGGGAACTAAAGCCATATGTAGAAGGAATGAATGTTCTTGGATGTAGATGGGTCTACAAAGTAAAGCTGAAGTCTGATGGCACAGTTGAGAGGTACAAGTCTAGAGTTGTTGCAAAAGGATACCTACAACAAGATGGAGTGGATTATGCAGAGACATTTAGCCCAGTGGTGAAGCCTACAACAATAAGGTGTGTACTCACTGTAGCTTTGAGCAACAACTGGATTTTGCAACAATTGGATGTTTCTAATGCCTTTCTACATGGCTATCTGGATGAGGATGTGTATATGGAACAACCCCCAGGCTATGCGTCAACTACTCTGCCAACACATGTGTGTCATCTTAAGAAGTCTCTATATGGACTAAAACAAGCTCCAAGAGCTTGGTTTTCAAGGTTCAGCAGTTTCTTATTGGATAAGGGATTTGTAATGTCTACATGTGATCACTCCTTGTTCATCTTTAGGACTATGTCAGAAATGATGATCTTGTTGCTCTACATAGATGACATAATTCTTACAGGATCTTCAAATGGGTCAGTTCATGAGTTTATAAATGCATTGAGCCATGAATTTTGTATGAAGGACTTAGGGTCACTTTCATTTTTTTTGGGAATTGAATGCAGTAGAGCAACAAAGAAAGGAACACTTCTTCTTACTCAACAGAAGTATACTATTGAGTTACTAGAAAAAGCTGAGATGATGGAATGCAAGTCCTGCTCAATGATGTGATTTTATATAGTGGTAAAAAGAGGTTCGATTCTCGAACTTGTGAAGGTAATGATTTTAGAAAATATTAAACT
>JAJJMC010001370.1:48242-72747 GCA_023531435.1 Papaver californicum
CTTTATTCTTCTAATGTACCTACAAAAGCATAAAAACACGTAATAGAAACACAATCGAATACTAACTCACTAGAAATTAATGTGCAATTTAGACACTAAAATGTGTCTATCACTCAACTCCTGTTACATCTGGTCCAAGATTGTCAGTTTATGGAGGTACTACTTTGATTTCTCCAACTCATTACAGAAGTTTGGTAGGAGGGTTACAGTACCTGACAATGACAAGACCAGATATTAACTATGCAGTGAACTATGTGTCACAGTTCATGCATACACCCTCTGATTTACATTTGCAATTAGTGAAAAGAATACTGCGATATTTGAAAGGAACAATTGGTTCTGGAATTACACTAGTTGCTGGAGATATTGGAAGAGTCAGTGCTTTTTCAGACTCAGATTGGGCAGGATGTCCAGATACTAGAAGGTCAACAAGTGGGTATGCAGTGTTTCTTGGGAATTCTTTAGTTTCTTGGTCCTCAAAGAAGCAGCCAACAATCTCACGCAGTTCAGCAGAGGCAGAGTATAAGGCATTGTCTGTTGCATCATCTGAGTTGATGTGGGTTTCATACTTATTAAGGGAGCTTCATCTGACACTAAGTGAATCAATGGTCCTTTATTGTGACAATCAAAGTGCTGCAAGTCTAGCATACAATCCTATATTTCATGCTAGAACAAAACATATAGAGGTGGATTACCATTTTGTACGAGAATTGGTTTCTAAGGAGTTGTTGAAGATAGTATATGTTCCAACAACACAACAGCTTGCAGATGTCTTTACTAAAGGGCTGTGCACTAATATTTTTCGAGGTCTAGTGTCCAAGCTTATGTTGCTTACAGCCACAGAGCTTGAAGGGGAGTGTTAGAACTAATGAGAGTGTATAATACTCACATGTGTGAGTATAATGTGTGGGTGTATGTGGTGTATGTTAACACCCTTTATAAGACATGCGCCTGACTGTACCTGACATATAACAGAAATAATAGAAACAACTTTTCTTCATTTTCATTTCTGTTTTTCCTTTCTCTGTGAACTCAAGCTCTTTCAGTTATATAATTCAGAGTTTTTATCATTATCGTTTGTTTGCACTATATCTAGGGTTTATGATTGATTTTCTAGATTGTTCAAGTCATCAATTGGATTAATCTAATCAAGTAATACTAATATTGTGTTATAAGATAAGTAATCGTCCATCAACTCGTACATAAGTAGAAATCACGAGATCTTGCAGAGGGATTATGTGGAGCAATTGCGAGTGAAGACAACACCAGTAAGTGGACCTTGATCTAAGAGTTTAACTATTGAGAACAACCTAAATTCACAAAGCCTAAAGCATTCGATTGAGTTACATCTTGAATGATCTACTACTTGGTTACTCACTTGGATAGAATCTGGTAGTCGAGAGCTTTCGTATCCAGTGATAAAAGGAGTTTTGGGGATAGCACTGATCTAGCTGATATTCTATGATTGGTGATAATTGATTCTAACGAAAGATAGATAAGTATACTACTCGAGTCAACGTTTGGTAACAGTGAATGCTTCCCTAATCATCTTTTTTTTTTATTATTATTCTTTTTAACTGTTTTAAACAACCAATCCCCCTTAGTTATTTACTTTAATTTTTAGTTCCCAATCTAAATACATCTCAATTACACAGCTCTCTGTGGGAATGATCCTTACTACCGCTATATTATTATTAATTAATGGAAAATATATTGATTAACTATTGCACTTACGACGTGCATCAGTGTCCCTTTTGAACCTAGACCTTGTGACTCCAATCGCTAGGTTGGTTACCGCTACAATTTACCATTTTAACAGCCTATTTCCCTCGATAATTTATTCATCTCTAGTTTTTTTATTTTTTGCGCTGACATAAGTTGGTGTTCAAAATAAAATTTATAGGTAACATACTTATTTTCTTCTTCAAATAAGTTTGATACAGTGAATAACTTTTTTTTCAAGAATATTTTTACTTTCCTATAAATTTTTCTATATAACTTTTTTCAACCATATATATATATATATTTGTTATGTAACGATATATTCATCTTTAGATTTAATTAGGCCAACCGACCTAATTTCCAATTTTGTTACAAACAAGTCAATCAAATAACTTCGATTTTCGTTTACATTGGTCCAATCTAAGTCATGATCAATATTTCAATTGAAACATTTTTTCAAGCAATTAAAAATTCCTATTTGATCAAATTTTTATAGAATATTTATGAATTGTATCAAGTCGATAAATGATATAAAATATATAGATGATTTTGTCATTGTAAACTAGAATTAGAAGAAAATTAGATTGTATTGTTTGGGTCAAGGGTTAAAAGAAGTGTTTGCACTATATATGGAAGTTCGTTATTTCATTGTTATTTCAATGGCGTGTTAACAAAGAAACCGATGTATCTCGGGAGACGTTTCGTCATCAGACCTTTACATCCTATATACTGAAAAAGTGATCGTCGCCTATGTTCATGTAAGTCTTGTTTATGAAATTATAATTTGTTATCCAGTTTCTTGTGTTTTCTCACCTTAGTTTAATTTCAGGCACAAACGGTGAAGACGTACTTATCATCACAACTAGGCTATGTTGGGGTGAGTTTTGAGCTCACCAAAAGTGACAGAAACATTTTTGAGGAAGAACAATAAATACATATGCTTGTATTCCGTTTGTGTTTCGTTTCTTTCCCTTGAACTAATGAGATTCAACAACCTTTTTTCCTGTCTTAGTGAAATTTTCCAGTTCTCACTCCATTCCCTTCATGTTCTTATGGAATTTTTTAATGAAATGTTTATTCTGTTTGGAATCCCAGCAGGTATTGATAGAATAACCATTTCTGCCACAGTATGTACATTGTTTGGAGCCAGTTCTTTTTTGAATTTTGCATTTTTACTTGATCCAAAGTTAAAGTCTACCATAGAGTTTTCTGAATATAATAATCCTACAAGGATGGACATATTAATCTTGGTAAAACAAGAATTTCAATTATATCCAATACCACCTGTGTTTCCAAAATCTTTATGTCCAAAAAGCATAACAAAAACTTTACTTGAACTGCTAAAGAGACGTTATAGATCACTTTTTATGGTGTCAATATTTTTTTTAAAGATATTTTAGAAATATAGTATTGGTGAGTTCCCTCATTACTTATTCTAACTTCAGAGTTTTATCAGATAAGAATTATTCTAACTTGTCAAGTTTCATTTTCAACATTAGGTTTCTTTGCTGATTTCCTCAAACTTGGTTAGAAATTATATGATCAATTTTTCAGACTCTTTATCATCAAGCTTATTACTTAGTTCATGAACTTTAGATATTTATGCAAACGCAGCATAGTTTGTTAGGTTTTCATAGGCTTGATCTTCGGGTATATCATCAAGAGTTGAATGATATGCTCTGCTTCCCTTGTAGAAGTCTTTGATGGGATGCTTTCTAGCCATATGGACAAAACCACGACACTTGAAGTACTCAATTTCATTATCATCTTCGATGATAGTTTCTTTCATTTTCGAAGGATATGATTGTCTTGAAGATATTTTTAGGGACTTGTTTGTCTCTTATTTTCCTTAGGAACTCTCTAACTTGGTCTAATAAATTCCATTGTTGAACTAAATTCATATTCAACAATCAACTCATCATCTTCACAACTTTCTTCAACCCATGTCATACTAGTTTTTGAAGAGATAAAATAGTATTGTTTTCATCTTGGAAGTGTATAAAGAACGTAGAATTCGGTAACTTCTACGGGTTATTCTTAGTGAACCTGCATGGTTTTATAATAAAGCATCTCTAATAGTGGATATATAGAAGCAAAATAATATGTAAAAACTTCGGAAGTACACAAATCCAAACCTAAGTGAGGTATTTTTCTAAAAATTGAGTTAACATCTCTTTAAGAAACTACTTCGATTAAGGGAGGAGGATCAATAAAAATAAAATTATGCAAAGGATTAGACAAACCTTCCACTATTTCTGGTATTACGGGATCCTCATTATTCTTAGAGAACCCCAATGAATTGTTTACCTCATGTATATCGTGGTCCTCGTTCAAACTCTTTAAAAAAAAAATTTCATTAGAATCTGCCTCAACCAAAATCTCGGCATTAACGTTATCACTATAATCCTTGGTAAACTCAATTGGGTATTCCACGATATTATTCAATCTAATTTTATTCTCAAATCTTTCATCATCCTTTACATCAAACTCTTCTTCATAATCTTCATCGACTTCATATTCTCCATTAACATAACGTCTTTCGAATTCCATACGTATAGTCCTACTAATTTCTTGGAATTTTTTTTCTAGTGCTCGGTGATCTTGCAGTTTATATAGTTTTTTCGAGAGTTTTCTTATATTGACACGACTTCCATCGTTATTTACAATAGGATCTTTAGACCACGATTCTTTCTGTTTAATGGGTGAATGATCATAAATACAATCAGAAGTTGAGTAAGATATATTATTATAGAATTCAGTTGGTGCAAAGTTTTCCCTATTAAGGTGTTGGATCAAGTTGGTATAATCTTTTTGTATGTCCCTTAGTTGATCTAAATCCGCATACAACTAAAATAAAATAATTATAAGTATAAATTGTCTTACCTTATTTGTGGTTGTTGATGTACATACCCATCATAAGTCTGTAGGTATGTATGTGAATAACCAAAAGATTCCATAGGATATTGATGAAAAACCAAATGATTGATTATGTTTGTATCCCATGGTTGGTTGAAGTTATAGAAAGATTGAGAATTACAATTAAACTGATTACCACCATAATGAGCATGATCTTGTGGATCATCCATGTTATTTCTGTAAGGAAACATGATGAAACATAAAAAGTAGCAAAAATATAACCAAAAATCTAAAACTAAAAATAAAAATGATGTATACAACCTATTTTCAAAATCTATCTCCATCTTTTGACGGATGACGAATTCCACCAGCAAGTTGCTTACAAGACAAAAATATAAAAAACTGAAAAATACTAAAATAAAAACGTAAAATATAACAAAAAGAAATATCAAACAAAAATAATTGCATATTATTCCCCGGCAACAGTGCCAAAATTTGATGTGTGTTATAAGTGCAACAAATTACTTTAGATAATTCCACTAATACTAACAAGTAATATAGCGGTAGTGAGGATCATTCCAATGAGGAGTTGTGTAATTTTTATATGCTTTCAACATCTTATGTATCCAAAAAGGGGGTTGTGGAATTTAAATTAAATTATACTAGTGAAATTTAGTAAAGTAAGTAAAATTTGTGTTCAAGAGACGAAAGCTTGCATCTACCTCGTCAACTTATTCGAAGACTCTTATGCATAAACATTAAGTCATGACGCATTGTAAAACCCAATACACTTTCTTCATAAGACGCAAGATCATTTATCCATGGTCGTCACTTACATGTGAACCAAATCAGTATCATCCCTTTGTCTTGTTGGCAAATATTTCCTGACCGTTCAACGCTTGGGGACTTGATCTCAATTGGTAAGATCAATTCAACTTTAATGAGGTCATAATTTAGTCAGTAATATTCAATGCCAACATTGAGGATAGAAAGGCATGATCAACAGAAGCTCTTCACACCAAGGACGTCATACAACTAGGGAACTTGTTCCTTCTGCTGATCACATATAGAGTGAGGCTACAACACTGCTTCTTCATACTTCAACAACACCGTACTTCCAATTGGAGACAAGCAATGCAGTCAAGGTCGTCCTCCCAAGAGAAGACGATGCTAGCAAAGGAAAGGCCATGCTTCTCACATATCCGTCCAGCCATGCCTCTCTCTTTCTTGACCGACCATATGAGCTTGTGTAGTCGTACTTATAATCCTGAACTACTGATGATGCATCCATGATGATGATGTTGTGCCTCTATACATCCCTGTCAATCATCCCTGACTTGCAGATCAATCAACATGACGATATTTAGATTTCAAGCCTACCGCAATATCTCTAGTAATACCTAACAACCAAGCCTTGTTATTTTATTTTCATATAAAATAGTAAAACATTTCGTCTCTGACCTGAGTCTCATAGACATTAAACTTCAGAATTTCTGTAGAAAATTTTAAGACAAAACCTTAAGTACTTGTCACTCAAAATATCAAGCTCCTAGATGGAATGTCCACTAGTATAGAGCAATTTTAGTATCATTTTAATGCTAAAACTTGTCAAGACAGAGGCAAGTACCTGATAAGTGCATAATTTACATGATTTTAATGCTCATTCCGTACTTGATTTAGCTATAATTCTTGCATATTACTCTTGTTTTCCTTTATTAGTTTCTATTAGGTGAATCATCCCAAGAAGAGTGAAAACATCTGCAAAAGAGATATTAAGTGAAGTTCTCCAAATATCCAAGTTTCTAAAGACAAGAGAAGTGGAAGAAATGCGATGAAATTGAGAAAAAAATGCTCAAAAACATGAGAAAAGCCAAACACCAAAATCTACTCATTCAAATATAAGAGTTATTAATACCATTTTTAAAATAACGAGAATACAAAGTGAAAGGCGAAATAATGAGGTCATTCCGAGTTCGGACGAAGAAGTTACGGGCAAAACGGTCGAGGTGAAAAACGGCGATCTACATCACAAGAACCGGCACAGTTAATAATTATGCCGACTGAACCACTTTTTTGGGTACAAAAATTTTATTTTTGACCCCTTGAGTCGCAAAGTTAATGGGAATTTGACTATGCCGACTGAGACAAAGTTATTGGGTCCGTTTTGACGCGTTTTGACTTCCCAATCAAGGAAACTCGGTCCCAGAAGGATTCTAAGACCCAGATCTCATGAATACTATATAAGAAGACTTCCACAACATTAAGAAATGATCCTTTTACAACTTTCTACATAATTTTGCAAGCTTTGGAGGAGATCAACAACATCAAAGAGGAAAAAGCTAGGGTTTCAGAGCGGTTCCATTATTGTAACGATTTCTTAACTATTTTATTATATGTATATCATGAATGCTTCTACATCCATGAGTAGCTAAAAACCTAATTGATTGAGGATGAATTCTAAGTTCTAGATATGACTTGAGTTATTATATATAAATCTATTTTGAAGTTTTTCATATGATAATCGTTTGTTTTTACTAATTTGAATGTTTATGCTTGATTGATAGATTATTTAGGTGGCCAACTAAATTTATTTGTTAATTAATCTCATGCTAGTAGTATCCTTAGTTATATTATAACATCTTACATAAGTAGATAACGTGAGACCTTACATAGCGATTATGTGGAGCAATCGCGTATAAGATCAACACTAGAAAGTGGACCGAGCGTACTGAGTTTAACTACTAGGATTAAACCTAAATTCAGAAACCTTAAAGCATTTGATTGAGTTACATCTTGTAAGTGAACCTCAAAGTGGCTCAATTGGATAGAATCCAGTGACTAACATACCTTTTACCCGGTGATTGTAGGAGTTTTAGGGATATCTAAGCGTACCTGCTATTCTACGGTTGATGATAATATGTGATGAATGAATAATAGATGATTATACTAATTCGATGGTTGTTTAGTAACGAAGAATGATTCCTTGATCATATTTCTCTCAGTTGCTTGCATCTTAATTACTTTTAATTGTTTTATTTGTTAGTTTCAACCTTAAACAAACCCCCCTTTTGTAAATAACTAGAACACCTCACTCCTCGTGGGAACGAACTTTATTTATTATTATATTATTTATTAGTAAATTAGAAGATAAGAGAATTAATTTGTGCACCTACGATACGCATCAGTACCTGTCTCTCAAAATCTCAAGCTCCTAGATAGATTTCCCACTAGTATAGAGCAATTTGAGTATCATTTGGTGTTATATTCCGTAGGCGAATTCCAAAATTGCCTTATGTCAACATTCATTTCAACTGAATAATGTTAACTTATTAAAATACCTATACAACTTTGTATAAACAAACCTCAACCTCATAGATGGATTGTCCACTAGTATATAGCAATTTGAGTATCATTTGGTGCTATGTTCCGTAGGTGAATTCCCAAAATTATCTCGTGTCAACATTTATTCTCAACTGAATGGTGTTGACAGACAGAAAATATCTATACAGCTTTGTGTAGAAGTATGTAGCAAGTTACATATAAAGTTACTCGACTAAAGTACCACAACTGCGTTTTGATACGGAGTATGTCTTAATCTTAGCGACATGACTCATCTGTATTGACTACAAAACTAGAGCCTAGCTCCTAGACGGATTGTCCACTAGTATAAAGCAACTCGAACTTGTTCCAGGTGCAATGATTCTGCAATTGAATCCCTTGAACATTTTCTATATAGACATATCAATATTAAGACTCATACTGAGCAACACTGATTCATTACTGTATTCCCAATATCTATATAGACCTTTTATACTTGAAGTCTGTTTATCAATAATGCAATACCTAACTCATCCATGCGCAACTCTCAATTGAGTTTCATGGACCTACTATTGTTCTATATTCATTAAGGCTCCCATTGAGCAATATTAAATTTATCTCAAGTCGCAGAACTTCCATGAGTGAATTCCTTGAACTTGTTATGTATATGTATCAATGCTCGGATTCAACTCATCTCAGTGTTCTGAGGCGCCACTTCCTCAACACTCATCTCAGTTTTCTGAGGCGCCACTGCCTCAACACTCATCTTAATGTTATGACGGCAACATTGCCTCAACACTCTCTATAACCAACTAATTTTCCAAATACCTTCCTGTTGTTGTTACGGTTGAATAAGAATTCTCCAAACACCTAAGAGTACAATCGCATAAAGAGCAAAACTTGCTCAGCCAACTACTACTCTTCTAGTAATATCTAATCATTAAACAATAAAAAGTCATATTTTATTTTGTCTGGCATACCACCATCTAATACTTACCACAAAACATTACTTGTTCTGCGCTAAGCAGTGCGCTAAACATGGTACTTAATTTAGATGGTAGGTCATGATCAGGGTAATATAGTAAAGTACCACAGTTATGCTCAGACACCAAATCAAGAATTGTGCTAAACACAAAATATAGCTTACCTAGCTAAATTTAGACTTGGCCACGACAATACTTGCTTAACGAAGCAACCAATGGCATAAACATCCTTCATCTAACATCCAATGCGCAAGCAAAATGGCTCAGAAGCCTAAAAAAGGCGTTTTTACACCAAGCTCGTCAGTCGCAATTCTTCACTTCCCTGTAAAAAATCGTTATGTGGGAACAATTGGTAATAAATCAAAGGATGAGTTTTATACCAAACTCTTTGTATGTATGTCCTCTACAACATACTAAAAAATCACATCAATCCAACACACGAACTAACAGATATGATAAAAACATTCAACTAAGTCACAGCTGAAAATTTCATGAATTCTTCCCAACTTTTGTCTGTTTCGTCTTTTTGAGACCCTGAATGACCACAAAACTCAAAAGCTTCCTTGTTGGGAGATAGTTGGTTGTATGAACATGAAATTTTTTGGGTAGATCATCAAAAAATGACTTCGTATGAATATTTTACAACATTTTCAGTGATAACCCTAAATCTGAATTTTCTAACGACGAAGTTTCACAAGAATTTTCTTGTCCGTCCAAGGGGATGATGCCCCCTACCTTGTCCGTCTTAGGAGAGATAAAGATTTTACTTTTTAGTACAAATCTTTTCCATCTTAGTCTGAAGAATGAACATGTGGGTATACGTCACAAACAACCAAATAATACTTTCAAACCCTAATTAGAAAAAGAGAAGTTTTACTCTTCCGTCCTCAACGTGTGAGGCTTAGTGCAATAGAGTAAAAACGTGAGCATTTTTCCTCTTGGACAAACTTTGAATTTTACTCCTTTTTCCCTCAACGTGTGAGGCTTAGTACAAAGATTAAAAACATGTACATCTTGCTTCTTGTCCAAATTATACGTTTTAGTCTTTTACCCTCAACTTGTGAGCATTAGTTATAACGGTTCAGCTTGAGCGTCTTTGCTCCAAAAGAAAAAATCAAGCGTCAACACCTCTCTTTTTTGAAAAAAAACGTTTTGACCCTTTTATCTTAAACTTGTGCTTCTTAGGTAAAAGAGGAGAGCTTGTGCGTCTTTGCTCCAGAAGCAAACTCGTGCGTCAATGCCTCTCTTGTCCAAAACTTAGGGTTTTAATCTTTCTTCCTCAACGTGTGAGCATTAATACGAAGTATAAAAACTTGTATGCCTTGCCTCATCAACCAAAGATGGGCGTCTTCACTCTTTTTCTCTGAACTTGTGCTTCTTAGGTCAAAGAAGGAAACTCGTGTGTGTTTTAACCCATAAGCAAGCTCGTGTTCTTTTTGTTTCAATTGGAAAAACTCGTGTAGATTAGCTAATCCTTTCAACTAGGAGCCTTAACGTCATCTTCTAATACTTGCTTATTAGGGTTTACTTCACACATACAAATTTTAAAACCCTAATTTGATAGAAACGTTTTAATGTCTTATTTGAGCTCATATTAATATATTGTTAGTCATTATTTTGTATTTATATTGTGTATTTATGGTGTTTGTAGGTATTTTCGAGGAATAAATAATAGTGGAAAAATTATCTCAAAAAGTGTTAAAGGCACCCACAAAAATTCCTAAAAGCACCCAAGGAAATTGATAAAGGAATCCCAGCTTTGATTAAAGGCGCCCACTTCTTTAAATTCAAATTCGAAAAGAATTTTTGGGTGGGAAATTTTTTTCTTCATCTGCTCGAATATATCAACGAGTTTTAGAAGAGATTTTAAAGGCTTTAAGACATGATATCTTCTTGCCTTTTATATAGGAGTTTATATAAGATACGAGAGCATTGAAATCAAAAGAAATCTCTACAAAAATAGTTGTTTTCGCTAAAAAAAAAAGAGAAAGAGATATTTCTCTGTCAAAGGAGATTCTATCTCGAGTTTTAACAAAGCAAGAGCAGAAATATTGTGAAAAATTTGGTAACAATATAATTTCATATTCGAATCATTTCGAGAAAGAAGAAAAAAAATACCTTCACTGAGATCTTCAAACTGCTGGGAATAATTTTTGATTAAAGAGAATAATATTAAGAAGATTTGAAAGATTGGGTTGGTGTAGTATAAATAGAGGAGTCTAAGATCAATTGTCGGGGCTGGCTTGGCCAGAAATAAAAGTTAGAAAAAAATCAGTTTCGTTTCTCTTTGCAACCAGGTGGGGAAGAAGGAAGAAGAAGATGAAGAACATAAGGCTAACATAACTTATCGTTTATTTTCGTTGTCTTTTCTTTTAATTTCAACACCTTTTCTAACGGCTTAGTAAATAGTATCTGCGACAGTAGAGAGTTTAATGCATGCGGAGGGCGTCGTTGATCCATTAATTAAATCAATAGTTTTTACTGACTCAGCGACGCCAATGATTTGTTCTTCTTTGTACTACTCTTGGAGTATGTCGTCAAATGGACAAGAAATAAAAAAAATGTGAGATATTCTTACTCAATTAATTTAATTTGTTTGATCAATTTTCTTTTATTCTCATCTCTATGAATAGCTAATCTTCTTACCTAGGGTAGCAGAGGAAGCTACTTTTGATGATTACTATTAATATTTAATTTCTTAGATAAAATTAATCTCTTTTGTTTTATTCATGACTAATAATTTCTCTTCTAAAATGATTTATTTTAATTGTTCTGGATGCTTTTAAACTGTTGATCTTTTGTAAATGAAGGAAGTTATACTTTTTGCAACGTTGAAAGTCGTCTAATTAATTTTGAATGTTATATTTTCCAAAACATGAGATTAGGTTCAAAATTGTTTTGAGTAATTTGAGAGCAGATCTAAGAAATTGAATTATTAATTGTACAAACATCAAAAGCAGTGGAATCCAAAACCCTAGATATTTATCCTCCTGGTTAATTAATTTGTATAGTTAATTTATATTTTTATTTATTTAATTTATTCATTAAAAATCATTCTTCTTGTATTATCACATTAATTAAATAAGAGTTAGAAATTGAAATGTTGAAATACCAGTGGAACGAAACGTACTTGCATACTGTCTCAGCGACAGCCGTACCGGGTATTGAGAAATTGCATACTATCATTTTTTGGCGCCACTACCGGGTATTGAGAAATTGTGATTTTTAAATTTTATTTAATTTTGTGTTAATTAGTTTTAGGATTTATTTTTATTTTATTTTTGTATTTATTTAGATTTTACTTAGGTATTTCTCTTAGTTTTGTTGTGCAGGTATATTTTTACATTTATTATGGAAACTGCCGACCAAAAAAGGTAAGAAATATAGCCCAGATTTTATCTCCTTAATTTTTTTTTTAGATTTTTTTTTTTGTAAATAAGTAAATTAAGATTTTTATTTTTGTATATATAAAAAAAAACACGTGCACACACATCATTTGCATCGTCCGCTACCGATTATTAGTAAAACACGTGGAATAGTACACTGAACCCTCTAGGCGTTATTAGTCGTAATTCCACAAGCCTTAGCCTTGTAACTTTGAACAATATTTGACTGTAGGTATATTTTGCTAAGGTAAACTGAGCTTACCTGGTTTAGTCGAACCTGCATTTGCACATGCACAAATAAAAAAATATATGTTGAAATGGTATCCTGAGGACCAATACAATGATTATTGATCCGAATTTCAAAATAGATATTACCCGTACTATGACCACAGTGTGGATAGTACTTGGGACTACTACCAACCTTCTGAAGGTTATGGTTCATATCATAGTGATCCAAATTACTATTCGCACACTTACCAGTCGTACGAACAAGTAAATAAGCAATATTATACTGAGCAAAATGTTAGTTCTCTATCTTTAGAAGATGCCCTCAGGCATTACATGGAAACTTCAAAAATTCTTGAGACTTCGTATGCTTCTTTGTATAATAAAATCAATCAATTTGATGAAACTGAACGGATGCGTGACTTAGAAAGAACAGAAAGATTTGCATCTATGAGTACTGCTCTTACTAAACTTAATACACGTTTAGATAAAACTGAAGAAGAAGAACGGTTAGCTGTTAATATTGCTCAAAATGAACTTAATTTCCAAAATAGTGTTTCTAATTTTACCCTAGATAATAATGATCGATATTTACTTAATCGAGAGGATAAAGTTAGAGTTAAAGACACTACCTATTTAGATAAGGTTCAATCATCTTCATATTATTATGATGATGAGGAGAATGTTGAAGAAGAATTTGAGATTCATAGTCATAATGACGAGGAAGTTTTCATACCAATTGAGCTTCATGATAATAATGGTGTTTCTAGCAAATCCTAATAATATTGATGGTTATTTACTTATTCAAAAGGAAAAGGATTTAACTAGAGATACCATTGTTATAGACGGTGAAATATTTGCTTGTTATTATGAAGACAATGATGGTCTAGAGGAACGATTTCATCCTAAGACTAGTGTTTCTGAGTCCGATTAAAAAACCATAGTCCATGACAAACATGATACACTCGTATAGAATTTGAATGTGAGTGAAGGTACCCCACCTGATTACAACCTAGAATAATTAATTGACCATTTTCCTAAATCTGATATTAAGAAAATTGTGACTAGTTTATCCAAGGATACAGACTACTCTAAGTTTGGGGGTGAATATCATTCTCCCCGTGGTAACCCTTTGACTCTTATAAAGGTTCTTCACTTGGGACTTAACGTATGTGCCTCTATCATATTAAGAGATTATCTTCATGAACTGTTTCCAGAACTGGATAATAATGTCCAAAATGAACTTCAGGTGTTAGAAACTCATCCTCTGGTTGATGTGGTTTACCCAAGCGATAAAACCATAATTAACTTTATTTTCCCACCAAATACTTTTCTACCAAATATGGGAACGTATGAATTTCAAATGTGTCAATTTTTAAATTTTTAAATTTTTAAACTAAATCTGATTATTTAAAAAAAATTGAATCGACACATTCTCTTAAGAATAACCACCACTCTCATATACTTTATTGTGGTCAACTTTGTGAGTCAAATACGATTGACTTTATGAATCCATAATTATTTCGATTATTGTTATATGATTCATAAGTCATGACTAATCCTTTTTTGAAGATTTTAAACTTAGCGCTTTATGGGAGGCAACTCATATTCTTTTGGTATACGGTGCTGGTAATATCTTTCCCTATATCTTTACTATGATCATTATTAATCTTTGTTCATGCTTTTATGCATTTATCTTTAGAACATCGAGGACTATGTTCAATTTAAGTTTGGGGGTAAGGGAGAAAATTTTAAAAAATTAGTTGTACCAAAAACTCCAAAATCTATAAACTTATGAACAATTCAGGATGACACTAACCAATCTAGATAGATGGAAACAAACTTATTGGGTGTAGGAGTTGAGGAACCCAGCTAAATGGTCTATTCATAAAAGGACAAAGCTCAGGTGTTATAAATAATATGATAGTCGTCATCATATCTCGGAGTCGTCACCATATCATGTTCTGTTTTTATTTTTGCAACTTTTGTGTTTCTCTTAGTGATTTGGTGGGTCACTAGTATCGTCTTATTATCGCCGTTAGGATGAAGTAGAGTGATTGAGATCAAGCCCCATTATTTTAATTGAACTTGACAAATATATATATATGTGAGTGTTCTCCCTGTCTTCGTCGCCTAAGCAAGCGTGGAAAGCAGGATCCATGGGAACTATCATATAATCTGCTAACAAGGAGCATGCGCTTAGATTCAAAAGATCTAATCATGTTGTCGGAAGAAAAGAAAAAATAAATAATAAAAAATAAATAAAAAAAAAAATAAAAAAATCTACCGTTGGGGCTTTGTATATACCAACTGAGTTGATACTAGAATTAGGATGAAGACCAGTGGGTGCGTATCTCAATCTACTAGGGTTTAACTTGGCGCTGACGATCATACAAATATTATGGGAAACATTGTTCACCTTAGTCAACATTCGCATACTTATATCTCAATATCCATCTTCTTAAGCTATTCATGTGATTGTGGTTTGTTAGATTCCGAGTATCGTGGTCCATTGTACGACTTTCTGAGTAGTGCTTTGTTTTTTTATATATGAATTTTAGTACGCTTGAGTAAAAAACTCGTGTACATTAATTGGATTCAAAACAGGGTAATTCCTCCCTTATCCAAAGAATTTAGTATGCCAACTAAATAGCATGTTTAGTGTTTACCCTCAATCGTTCACAAGTAGCTAGAGTTTGGAGTAAAGGTTTTGTGGTATATCTCTTGTAAACCCTCACGAGAGAAAACTCGTCCACTAGGGCCACCAAGGGGTTTAAAGGCTTGTTGCACACGCTAAGTGCAACCGCGATGCCTGCGAAATTGAGTTAGGATTTCTCTTAGTTTAGGTTAAATTTGCTCGAGGACTAGCAAAATATAAGTTTGGGGGTATTTGATAGATACGTTTTGGTATCTTATTTGAGATCATATTAATATATATTGATAGTCCTTATTTTATACTTATATTGTGTATTTATGGTATTTCTAGGTATTTTCGAGGAATAAACAATTATGGAAAAATCGGCTCAAAGAGTGTTAAAGGCACCCACACAAATTACTAAAAACACCCAAGACAATTAATAAAGGCACCCCAACTTTGGTTAAAGGCACCCACTTCTTTAAATTCAAATTTCAAAAAGAATTTTTGGGCGAGAAATTTTCTTCCTCATCTTCTCGAATATATCAACGAGTTTTAGTAAGATTTTAAAGGATTTAAGACATGATATCTTCTTGCCTTTTATATAGGAGTTTATATAAGATACGAGAGCATTGAAATCAAAAGAAATCTCTAAAAAAATAGTTGTTTTCGTTTAAAAAATAAAGAGAAAGAGATATTTCTCGGACAAGGGAGATTATATCTCGAGTTTAAACAAAGCAAGAGCGAAAATATTGTGAAAAACTTGGTAACAATATATTTGTGAGATTCGATTCAGTTCGAGAAAGAAGAAAAAAAATACTATCATCGAGATCTTCAAACTGTCGGGAATAATTTTTGATTAAAGAGAATAATATTAAGAAGATTTGGAAGATTGGGTTGGTGTAGTATAAATAGAGGAGTCTAAGATAAATTGTCTGGGGCTTGCTTGGCCAGAAAAAAATAGTTTCGTTTCTCTCTGCAACCAGGTCTGGAAGAAGGAAGAAGAAGATGAAGAACATAAGGCTAACATAAACTGTCATTTATTTCCGTTGTCTTTTTTTTTTAATTTCAACACCTTTTGTAACTGCTTAGTTAATAGTATCTGTGACAGTTGAGAGTTTAATGCATACGGAGGGCGTCGTAGATCTCAATTCAATAGTATTTGTTGACTCAGCGATGCCATTGGTCTGTTCTTCTTTGTATTACTCTTGGAGTATGTCGTTAAATCGACAAAAAATAAAGAAAAATTGTGAACTATTCTTACTCAATAAATTTAATTTGTTTGATCAATTTTCTTTTATTCTCATCTCTATGAGTATCTAATCTTCTTACCTAGGGTAGCGAAGGAAGCTATTTTTGATGATTACTATTAATATTTAATTTTTTAGACGGAATTACCCTATTCATGACTAATAATTTCTCTTCTAAAATACTTTGTTTTAATTGTTCTAGATGGTTTTAAAATTGTTGATCTTTTATAAGCGAAGGAAGTTATACTTTTATGCAACGAGACAGTCGTTTAATTAATTTTAAATATTATATTTTTCAAGACATGAGATTGGATTTATAATTATTTTGAGTAATTTGAGAGTAGATTTACAAAATTGAATTGTTAATTGTACAAACATAAAAAATAATGGAATCCAAAACACGAGACCTTTATCCTCCTGGTTATTTAAGTTCTATAGTTATTTATATTTTCATTTATTTAATTTTTTCATTAAAAATCATTCTCTTTGCTTTAGCACATAATTTGTGTAATAGCTAGATATAATATTATCAATCCGTATGGACAAACCCGTACTTGTCGCTTCTACTTTGTAGTCGTCGTGCGGTTGTGGATATAGGTTAAAAAAAACTATCATAATTTATTTATAAAATGCCACGCTAGGTCTCATTCATATGTGTGGCCTCTCACATATATATTTTTATATGAGGCCTCTCACACATATATTTTCGAATGTGGCCTCACGTACATTTTTCTCATGCTCAGCAGCATACACTCATTTTACAAAATAAGCATGTCAATGTAAAATTAACTAAGTTGGACATACTGCTCTTTATACAAAAATAAATATAAATTTATTTATTTTAGTCTGCTAGACTCATCAGTCTAGTCAAGCAAGACATGTCTTCAGTCAAAAGACTAAGTAAGTCTCATTCGACTTAATAATATTAGTAGTACTCGATACTACAAAATTTACACGAGAAATCAAATGTTACAAATGGGGGGATAATCATTAGGGTTTTGGTCTAGTGGTCTACGGAATGTGGTGCAACAATGCACCCACTAAAGAGAAACTCTGGAAAGTTAGATAAACAGTTGAGTATATGAGTGGTAAGTTGAGTAACTGACTATTCAGCCTTAATCGAAGTGGAGAGGAGTTGTAAACACCTTCTCCACCTTATCCACTTCACCACTACTCAACCATCGACATTTTGTCTCAGAAAGGAGGTCATATGAACGATTACAATATCTATGACCATAAAATAGATTTCTCAATCTATTGAACAGAACAAGTCTGAATTACAAAAATTCCAAGTCTAAGTCTAATATAGAACAACACAAGTTGAACTCGATCATTCAACCTTCTCACAGAGAATTTTTCATAGTTATTCACGCCTACTACATCTAACGGAGTCTGATACTCTGACCTCAATCCTTCTCTCGCTTCCCTCCCTAAGGCCAGCCCTTTTCCTTTTCATTTGTGACTAAAGCAAGACTGGAACGACCATTGCTTGGTTTAGGCCAGGATTGTACAAATTGATCTCTCGAATATAAACAAATTACTTTAACAATACAAATGTTTAAGAATTGACGAATTATCACCTGCTTACCCCACTTTTCCTAAATTACCCTTTAATTCGTTTTTCCCCACAAACAGCAGGCTTACTCCGGCATAACTCCTTGTATCATCAAATGTCCAAGAGCCACTCTTTGAATCTTTCTGAATGAATAATTTGGCGAAAGAGCCACTCAATTTTAACCCAATGGAAGCAATGGTCTTTGTGAGTTTAGATTAATCTAAGCAATATGGCCTAAGAGCCATTCAATTTTAACTCAATGGAAGCAGTGGTCTTTGTGAGTTTAGGTTAATCTAAGCAATATGGCGTAAGAGCCACACATATTTGACTTAGGTTAAACTTCTACACATAATCGCATGGCAACATCCCGTCGTTAACAACTATGTGGTGCTACTTGTGATTAGAGTTATTTGACAATTGCGGATCTCAAAACCTAGTACATCTTTAGATATGAACACATGATCATCCAATTTGCAACTTAAACGAACAAGTCTTCAATCACACATCTCAATATTAACAGTAGAACGTAAGCGGTAAAAGATATCTTTACATTAAAATTAATCAGCTAAATTGATTCATATGTTTAGGACTTCAGATTAAATCCCTGACAAATAAGAGAATTAGTTAATCATGGGTTTACTAAAACCCAAAGAAAATATACAAACGATGAATAAGAATGGTTTTCCCCTAATGAGAAAACCGTCGGGTTGTGGAAGATGTGATATGAGAGGTAGAAGGTGATCCTAAGGTGTGTAAAAGATGTCTTTTTAATCTCTGGGAAATATTTTTGTATAGTATTTATCAATTCTAGGGCTTAGAATCCTTCTAGGATCATATATACTCGATTTAGAAGCCAAAATATATGCCAAAACTCCCCCATTTACAGCTACGATCAATTCCCATCGACCTAGCCGTAGGTACATCTGGAAAAAGTGAGTTTTTGACATTGCAAAGGACCTGGCCATAGGTGACCTCGACCTAGCCATAGGTGCTTTTGAATTTTGATTTTATACTTCACTATTTTGCACATAACTCCTTTATACGACCCCCGATTATTGACCTCATTTTTTTGTGTTGGCTTCGTCATTTTGCTCCCGTCAATATGGCGGTGAATAATGTTTTATATCTATTCGTTTCAATTTAGGGCTAGGTCAGCCTAAAATCTAACCGTAAGTGAGTCTAGAATTTGGTGTTCAATCTTCAACTTATCTACGGCTAGGTTCTTGGAACTTCCTAAGCGGAAGTGACACTGAAACTTGTCTCTAAACTTCATTCTTAACTCTTACTTCTCATTTTTCGTTACAGAATGAACTCCTTTCTTCTTCTTTGGTTGATTAATCTTTAAAACTCCTAAAAAAACTTAAAATAAACAAAATCAAAGCATAATGACATGAAATAATGAATCATAGTATCAAATTAGTACAAATAATGCACCTATCAGCAGGTACATAAATTTTAATTAGTACTTGAGACATTTAAGAACTATTCAATCTTGTAACAACAGTAACTATAAGAGAAATTTCAAGAAAACAATAACAGTAAAGAAATCAAGAAAATAAAACCCTGGAATCCCTATATGCCAAAACGCCGACCTTGCTATCTGAGTGGAATGGTGAAGAGCAGTCTAATTTTGCATTTAGTTTGTAGATGAAATATTTCCACTCTCGCCAAAACGCTATTTCCATTCTCGCTAAAACGCTGACATTAAAATCAAATCAGAGCTTTCTCCACTCCCCATACATCATTTCTTAGCTTTCTTGACATGTTTTCAATATGATACAATCAAAATTAAAGATTTTAAAAATGGAATATATTATCAGTATTAAGGAAAATATAAAACAAAGCCGCAAATAAATGAAAACATTACCTCCAAATTTGTTATAATGATGAGTAATAAAACAATTAACCTTGAATAATTAAACTAAAACCAATTGATCTCGTTTGGATTCCAAAATCTTCTGTAGAGCTCCCAAAATGATAAAACTAAGCCTAAATCAAATATTTATAATACGATGATTGTAAAAACAATTTGATGAATAAGTGAAGCGAAATAAATCGAAAAGAAATGAAACAAGAAGAAACTAGTAGCATCGTCTTCAACAGCACCGTCTAAAGAACTTTTGCAACGTCGAAAATGAAGAAATATAAACTAAAATATGAACAAATCTTATTGCGTTTGAATGATGGATGTTTTTGTAATTAAAAAAATTGTTTTGGACTGAACTGTCCACCAAAGGACTAACTCATTCCATTTTGGGTAAATTTGGAGCTCAAAGTACCCGGCTTGAGATGTGAGAGTCAAAAGCCCAACATCTTTGAGATTAAACGTAAATTTCCACAATTTTCATTAGAAATTCTTTTGGGCCTAAACTAGTGCGTTAGCTTAGGTCACATTCGGCTTTTAAGTTCATATGACCGTCAATGCATCTTAGTGGATGTTAATAAAATTCCAAAAAAAAATGTTAGAGGTGAAACATTTAAACTTGACTAAATTTTACGAGAATCCCTCAAGCCATTTTCCCAATAAATGAGTTATATTTGTAGGTGTCACTGTATTACAGTGGTAAAATTGTTGGATGATAATACCAGCGATATGAGTTCGAAAGTCAAAACTCACTAGTATTGGGATCGGGGATAAAAAAAAAGAAAAAAAGTTATATCCCTTTCTTCGGGCACGTTTTAGTAATATCGTGAAGTCCAACGATCCAGGTGAGTGTTTTAGTATTCGGTTGTACAAACGTATGTAAATTTGCTTTTAAGCAGATTGCCT
Organism: Papaver californicum; assembly: GCA_023531435.1. Lineage (NCBI taxonomy): Eukaryota > Viridiplantae > Streptophyta > Magnoliopsida > Ranunculales > Papaveraceae > Papaver > Papaver californicum. The sequence continues at coordinate 68,943 of JAJJMC010001370.1, forward strand.
CGGGAGAGTGTATTTATCCTTTTTTCTATATACTAAAGACATTTTTATTATAAAGATCACGCTTTAATTACATAAGATTTTTACTCCAACGCCTTTTTATATATAACGGTAGGTCGATATTGATTCTAGATTTTTAAAACCCTGTATTTTCTAGCATGTTTTGCTACGGAGTCTGTGGATCTATTACAATATCTTGGGATGATATGATTACACATCCTCCATTTTAAAAAGAATAAATAATAGTAATAAATAGCAGTTACACCATTTTTTTTCTTTTTTTTTCTCTTTTTTTTTTCTTTTTTTTTCACGGCAACATGATTAGATCTTTTGAATCTAAGCGCATGCTTCTTTTTCAGCAGATTACATGATAGTTTCCATGGAACCTACATTCCACGCTTGCTTAGGCGACGGAAACAGGAAAAACACACACATATTGCTATCAAAGTGTCAAAAAAAAATTTCAACAAAATTAAAATTCTAACGCATCCGAGCTACGACCTTATGGCAATACTAGGCCCCACCAAATCACTTAGAGAAATATAAAATTGTAAAAATATAAACATAAAGTGATATGGTTATGATAATTCTGAGATATGCTTGTTCAATGATTATCATGTTATTTCTAACACCTGAGTGCATTCAGATATGAATAGACCATTCAGCTGGGCACACCAATTCCTATAGATAAGAGATATGTTTCCATCTACCTAGAATGGTTAGTGTCATCCTGAATAGTTCACAAGTTTCTAAATTTCAGAGTTTCTTTATTGGCATCAATTTTCGGAAACTCTACCCCAAAACCTATATTTAATATTGTCCTGAATGTTTCATACCGTGCAATCTAGAATACTATGCAATAAATATAAATAAGAGAAACGAATGTAAATCAAAGAGAAGGGATTGGAACGTCTCACCTGATTGACGCAAGAAAAGCAGTATTCTCTGTAACACATATCAAACGATAGTAATAACAAAGAACGCCAAAAATAAAAATAAACAAAAATCTAAAAAGAAAATAAAAAAATAAAAATCTACCTACTGGATATGTACATAAAGGATCCCCATACACTAACAACCTGAAAATTTGGGGATCAACCCAAAAAAAAATATATACAAATGACAGTTTCAAAATTATATCATGGCAACACGGAGACACTGAAACTCTCAAAAATAAGGGATTACCCCCAAACAAAGTTTTGACTACACTCGAAAGTGCGTAAAGAACAAAATGTGGGGATAATATTGGGATCGGGGAAATATTAATTGGTTCATGCACAGTGTCAGGAACATGCAAGTCCTATGGGTATTTGGATGCAAAGTAATCCAATAAACTTTTGAAACACATAATTCTAACCCTAAATTAGGTAACTTTTGGAAGTATAGGGTTTTAGAAACAATCTCTAAGTCGTTAAACTTAAATGCAGTTTCCTCAGAATCAACACATACATCATCACCAGGTTTAAGTTGCCATTTTCCATAATCCAAAACGGGTGCAGAATCTAACAACGCATTAACTTCTTCTAAAGAACCATTAACTATTGACTTGAATTCATGAAAAGTTCTTGGAACTCAAATTTCGGGCCTATCCTCATCGTAGTAGACTTCAAAATGGTCCAAGCAAGCCTCTAACGGGTCATTAACACTATTGGCGCTAGAATCAATCATGCAAACAGACTCCATATATACAAATGAAAATAAAATAAAAATAAATAATTGCTTCTACCCTTATAATTGGAATGAAGAGTTCAAAGAACTCAACTAAGTATTTTCCTACTTCGAAAAGTAGTACTAGTACCTAGTATCAACATTCACAATTTAGGGTAATGGGCGTCCAACCTGTCCAAATTGTTCAATATATAAATCACAAGCAAGAAACCCGTGAATATTTTACAGCAGACAAATTTTGTTGAGCTAGACGACCAGGAACAACCCCAAAGATACCTGAAATAAAATTTTAAGACAAAAAACTAGTCAAAAAGAATTAAAAATCCTAAGAATAAAATAAGAATAAAAATATATACAAAATAAAAAATAAAATAAAAACCTAAACTACGATTAGAAAATTAAAAGTACTAATTACAGTATTCCACAACCGCTCCCTGGCAGCGACGCCAAAAATTGATAGGATTTTAGAATACCCTATATAAGTAACCGCAATCGCATGGTGTCTACAATGTAGACAACAAGTACGGGTCGAACCCACAGGGAGCGGGGACAATACAACAATCAATATCTCTAATCAACTAATCAATAATAATATTTTTGGATTTTTCGGAATAAAGTTAAAACAAGAAAAATAAACTAAACTAATAAAATAAGTCAAATGGGAGAAACAGTAACCAGGGTTTTCAGTATCCACCACTATTTTTATTTAATTACTGAAGTGAAACATAACTCATGAGTATTTATCTATTGTTCGTTCTATCGACATCACCTATTATATGTATTAGAGTCGTAAATGTCACTGTAACGCCCTAAGCATGGTGCATCAAAAGCTCTAAGTCCCATGCATACACCATCTAATTGCGATAGCGAGAAAATTATATGAAACTAATTATAGGTTCACAAATAATATCTGCTCTTCTAAGCATACCCCATCTAAGGATTTAACCCCGAGCATGAAATATCAAATAAGTAGACAAACATATTTACTATGCTATTAATTATGAGCATAGGTTATTGTATTGTACAGAACCGGTGAAGCAACAACTAATTTTTCATTAAATCAATAAATCAAAATATTGAAATTAATCTATTCAAATCATAATAGTCTGTATCAAATAATTCGATTTAATTGATCTAAAACTTTAAGTGGTTTCAACATAAACCCTAGCTACAAATTAATTAGCAAGACATGGAGATGGATTTCTTAAAACCCACAAAAACAATAACAAATTAGAGAGGAAAGATTAAACCCTTGTTAATGTTTATTCCGTCTTGTTTTCAGCACCAAACTTGTGAACGCGAGAAGAAGATACTTCTTTGTTCTCAGCGCTCAAACCCAATGGTTCCTTCCTCTTCTCTGCCCTTTTGCGGCGCTCAAAACCCGAGACTCCCCTGACAGAACTTTTCTTCGCAGAGAAAAAAAAAACCCTTTCACTGACCTAGCTTTTCTTCTTTTATACTCAATCATGTGGACCCAACATCACATGGGATCTACACTCTTCTTTTTCTCGTTTTAACCAACACCCAAACTTATTTCTTCTCTTTTTTTCTTTTGTCACCTCTTACTTCTGACGCATTCTTTGTCAGACAACATTCAACTTCTTTCCTTCTGAATTCCTGACGCTCACATCATCACTTTCTAACTGCCCCACTACCTTACTTATAAGAAGTTTGTCCCCACTTTACTCAATCAGCCGCAACAATTCACTGCCAACCAAATCATCTCTTTCCTGACTGCGTCAGCCCCTCTCTGCCACGTTCATCTTCCTCTCCTTAATTCACGTGATGTCTCCAAAAACTCTTGTTGAAACCCAAATCAAAATACCGTGCCCACGAACTTATTTCAATCATCACCAACACCCACTTCTCACCGAACTCCAGAGCCCACCTTCTCTTTTAATTTTCCAAAACTCTAAAGAAGACAGACACCCTATCTTTTTTTATTATTATTTAAAAATAATAATAATAAATAGTAGCCATGCCATTTTTTTTCAAAAATTGATAGGATTTTAGAATACCCTATATAAGTAACCGTAATCGCACGGTGTCTACAATACAGACGACGACAAGTACAGGTCGAACCTACAGGGAGAGGGGACAATACAACAATCAATATCTCTAATCAACTAATCAATAATAA
>JAJJMC010001370.1:72757-125693 GCA_023531435.1 Papaver californicum
AGTATCCACCACTATTTTTATTTAATTACTGAAGTGAAACATAACTCCTGAGTATTCATCTATTGTTCGTTCTATCGACATCACCTATTATATGTATTAGAGTCGTAAATGTCACTGGGACGCCCTAAGCATGACGCATCATAAGCTCTAAGTCTCATGCATACACCATTTAATTGCGTTAGTGAGAAAATTATAACGAAACTAATTATAGGTTCACAAATAATATATGGCCCTTCTAAGCATACCCCATCTAAGGATTTAACCCAAGCATGAAATATCAAATAAGTAGACAAACATATTTACTATGCTATTAATTATGAGCATAGGTTACTGTATTGTACAGAACCGGTGAAGCAACAACTAATTTTTCATTAAATCAATAAATTAAAATCATGAAATTAATCTATTCAAATCATAATAGTCTGTATCAAATAATTCGATTTAATGGATCTAAAACTTTAAGTGGTTTCAACATAAACCCTAGCTACAAATTAATTAGCAAGACATGGAGATGGATTTCTTAAAACCCACAAAAATAATATAACAAATTAGAGAGGAAAGATTAAACCCTTGTTAATGACTCTTCCGTCTTGTTTTCAGCACCAAACTTGTAAACGTGAGAAGAAGATTCTTCTTTGTTCTCTGCGCTCAAACCCAATTGTTCCTTCCTCTTCTCTGCCCTTTTGTGGCGCTCAAAACCCGAGACTCCCCTGACAGAACTTTTCTTCGCAGAGAAAAAAAAAAACCTTTCACTAACCTAGCTTTTCTTCTTTTATACTCAATCATGTGGACCCAACATCACATGGGCTCTACACTATTCTTTTTCTCGTTTTAACCAACACCCAAACTTTTTTCTTCTCTTTTTTTTCTTTTGTCACCTCTTACTTCTGACGCGTTCTTTGTCAGGCAACATTCAACTTCTTTCCTTCTCAATTCCTGACGCTCACATCATCACTTTCTAACTGCCCCACTACCTGACTTATAAGAAGTTTGTCCCCATTTTACTCAATCAGCCGCAACACTTCACTGCCAACCAAATCATGTTTTTCCTGACTGCGTCAGTCCCCTCTCTGCCATGTCCATCTTCCTCTCCTTAATTCACGTGATGTCTCCAAAAACTCTTGTTGAAACCCAACTCAAAATACCGTGCCCACGAACTTATTTCAATCATCACCAACACCCACTTCTCACCGAACTCCAGAGCTCACCTTCTCTTTTAGTTTTCCAAAACTCTAAAGAAGACAAACACCCTCTCTTTTTTTATTATTATTTTAAAAAAATAATAATAAATAGCTGCCACGCCATTTTTTTTTTTAAAATTGATTGGATTTTAGAATACCCTATATAAGTAACCGTAATCGCACGTTGTCTACAATGCAGACAACGACAAGTACGGGTCGAACCCACAGGGAGCGGGGACAATACAACAATCAGTATCTCTAATCAACTAATCAATAATAATATTTTTGTATTTTTCGGAATAAAGTTAAAACAAGAAAAATAAACTAAACTAATAAAATAAATCAAATGGGAGAAACAGTAACAAGGGTTTTCAGTATCCACCACTATTTTTATTTAATTACTGAAGTGAAACATAACTCCTGAATATTCATCTATTGTTCGTTCTATCGACATCACCTATTATATGTATTAGAGTCGTAAATTTCACTGGGACGCCATAAGCATGACGCATCAAAATCTTTAAGTCTCATGCATACACCATTTAATTGCGTTAGTGAAAAAATTATACGAAACTAATTATAGGTTAACAAATAATATATGGCTCTTCTAAGCATACCCCATCTAAGGATTTAAGCCAAGCATGAAATATCAAATAAGTAGACAAACATATTTACTATCCTATTAATTCTGCGCATAGGTTACTTATTGTACAGAACCGGTGAAGCAACAACTAATTTTTCATTAAATCAAAATCATGAAATTCATCTATTCAAATCATAATGATCTGTATAAAATAATTCGATTTAATTGATCTAAAACTTTAAGTGGTTTCAACATAAACCCTAGCTACAAATTAATTAACAAGACATGGGGATGGATTTCTTAAAACCCAAAAAAATAATAACAAATTAGAGAGGAAAGATTAAAACCTTGTTAATGTCTCTTCCGTCTTGTTTTCAGCACCAAACCTGTATAAGCGAGAAGAAGATTCTTCTTTGTTCTCTGGCTCAAACACAACTATTCCTTCATCTTCTCTGCCCTTTTGCAACGCTCTTAACCCGAGACTCCCCTGACATAACTTTTTTTCGCAGAGAAAAAAAAAACCTTTCACTGACCTAGCTTTTCTTCTTTTATACTCAATCATGTGGATCCAACATCACATGGGCTCTACACTCTTCTTTTTCTCGTTTTAACCAACACCCAAACTTTTTTTTTTTTCTTTTGTCATCTCTTACTTCTGACGTATTCTTTGTCAGACAACATTCAACTTCTTTCCTTCTCAATTCCTGACGCTCACATCATCACTTTCTAACTGCCCCACTATCTGACTTATAAGAAGTTTGACCCCACATTACTCAATCAGCCGCAACACTTCACTTGTAACCCAATCATCTCTTTCCTGACTGTGTCAGTCCCCTCTCTGCCATGTCCATCTTCCTTTTCTTAATTCACGTGATGTCTCCAAAAACTCTTGTTGAAATCCAACTCAAAATACTGTTCCCACGAACTTATTTCAATCATCACCAACACCCACTTCTCACCGAACTCCAGAGCCCACCTTCTCTTTTAATTCTCCAAAACTCTAAAGAAGACAAACACCCTCTCTTTTAGTTCACTTGCTTCAATCACCGACCACAAAAAAACGCGTGGCTGCTATTTATTATTATTTATTTATTTTTGAATTTAAAAAAATAATAATAAATAGCAGCCACGCCATTTTTTTCTCAAAAATTGATAGGATTTTAGAATACCCTATATAAGTAACTGCAATCGCACGGTGTCTACAATGCACCTATAACTGTATTTAGCTAGTAACTCGAATTTTCGGTGTACCACCTATAAACACATAAAAATAGTAAAATTAATATAATTCAAAGTACAAAAAAATAAAAATTAGACGATAAAAATATATGAATTGTGCGCTTATCAGTTTTGCTACGGTATCTGTGGATTTATTACAATATCTTGGGATGATATGACTACATATCCATGATGTAAATTTATCCTTTTCCTTTTTGAGTACCTCAACAATTTTTTAGCAAGTAAATTTCAATTACTTCTGGGTTTTTATAAAGCAACAATAATTACATTCTTCTATTCATTTATTACATTCTTTTGGTGGCCAAACACTTGGCACTTTTAAAAATTATTCAAAAAAACATGTATTTTCTATTTACATTTTGCTAAAAAATAAAATAAAAATACATGAAATAAACAATTATGATAAAATAACAAAATATGCTTTGGTCAAGGACGAAAGATGGATAAGCCAAAACTACCTAAACAAGAACCCTATTATTGAGGGCTTACAAGATGATAAAATAAGATTATCTTGTAACCAACTCAGAAGCCCCTTATCCCACTAATTATGATAGTGTCTGGAATACCCTCTATTAATCAGTGTTAATGAACTTAACTAATTAAACTAATTAAGATTTACTTGTTTAATTAAATTAACGAATTTGGTTTATACTTAGTTTTTGAAAATTATTTTTTTTTGCAGTCTACGGCTGGGAACTCATATATTCCTAGCTGTAAACTATCTTTACGGCTGGAAACTTATGAACTGCTAGTCGTAAACTACTTTTAAGGCTAGCAATCAAGGTACAAGCTAGCCGTAAACAAACCTACGGTTAGAAAATACCAATTTCGGCTGAGAATCTGGTTTTCAGATTAATGTACGGCTAGGAATTCTTCATTTCTCAGCCGTCATAAGTTGATAATATTCAACCTACAGTTGGGAGTTTATCAACTTCCAGCCGTAACTACAAAAATATCTAACTTACGGGAATTAAAAGTTTCCCAACCGTAAACCTAGTTTACGGTTCAGAATTGATATTTTGCCAGCCGTAATAGCTGATTTACGAAATAAGAACTCCCAGCCGTAAACAGTTTCAGAAACCCAACTTTAAATCCGAACTTCATCGAATCTCACCTTTTAACCAATCAAAAGTAGAAATAAATAATGGGTTTTTCGATTTTTGCCTTATAGCAGTCATTTTTTCAGAGTATTAACGTTTGTTTCAACTCCTCCATTCACCAATTCTTGATTTTCAGTTTCAACATCTTTATTTGAAGATGATACAGTTGAGTTTACTTGATTCAAATGAGAATCGATGATTAATCGTCAAAGAAAAAAGAAAGAAGGGGTGATGGAGAAGAAGAATAGAGGAAGAAGAAAAATGAATTATAATAAAAGGATATTTTTGATTTTTAGTATAAATTAGGTCTCAATATTGATATTTTGGATATTTGAATCCACAGCAGTCCTCAAAACCCAAAGGCTACAGTCCCAATAATAGGGTTCATAAATAATGATGATTTACAGAATCCATGGGATGGATCTAGTCATCTAGATTAAAAACTAAAAGGAAATAAATCCATGGAATGGGTGACCATGGGTCTACAAGAAGAAATAACTTGGTCTCGCGTTGCCACTGAAACAAACAGACAGCACGATTTAAACAAAAAAGAAAGAAATAACAATAAGGAAACAAACAGTTATGAAATATTTAGCTCGTGATTTTAATTTTTGAAAAGAACTTCACCTTGTAAGATTGCAGATAGGGTCGTTTAGACACGTGAAACTTGGCTGGTTCGAGTGAAGGGGTAGGGGGTAATACATTCATTGATTTAGGTTCGTCTATCTAATACAATTGATTGCGTAACTTTCAATTGATTTTTTTTTCTCTATCCTTATGTTGGAGTTTTCGAACTCAGATCACGGATACTACTGCCTAACAATTTTAACACTACGCTATAGTGACACCTAAAATTTCAAGTGCATATGGAAACAACTTTAACTAGTTTTACTCCAAGAACTGAATAGTTGTAAATTACTGGATTTAACCATGAGTTTGAAAAGCGGATACAGTCTGCAACAAATTACTAGCACCCGCTTGTGCTCGTTTCAGTAGTCAAATAATTAAATTACTCTCACATTCTACCGATCAATTTTTATTATTTTTTTTCTTTTTTGATGGAACCAATCAAATTTTCTAGTAATGAACTCTATTGTCTACTGATCTCCTAAAGAAATTTCACTTTCATTACCTCGTTCTTGTGTAGACAGTCTTAGACTCTTCTTTGCAAGTCCAGTTCATACTTATATGTATAGCATAATTGTATATGTTATAACCTTAAAGGAGTGATGGAAAACCTTACATCCATTATGCTTTTTCTTCACAAATGACTTACTTTACAATTCTAAATTACATCCCGAATGTACAAAACCAGTAAACTCCTTAGGCATCTCTAGTTTTGTCCACACACTTTGATTTTTACATTTTCCCGACTCTAAAGCGTAACAATACTGAGGTCCATTCTGGATACTAGAGCCAATCACCAATATCTTCTCTCCCCACATCGAAACAAATGTTCCGTTGCGAACATTATCAGGAAGCTCCGTCAACCGCCGCCACGTGGAACCATCAAGACGCTCCAAATGAGATGAAACACATTTGTAGAATTTTCCTTGGTGATCAAATACATATGTTCTCGGACACATTTCAGTCTCTAATATTTGCTCTTCAACCCGATCCCATTTCCAAGTATGGGCATCCAAAGTCTCGGTTGATTTATCAAATTTTCCTTGCATATCAGTTTGGTATCCACTGATGACGTGGAATTTGCCACCGTGGAACAAACCCTTACATTCGTCTCTCTGTTTTGCCATGTCAGGCAGTGGGATCCACACATCATCCGCCACATCATAAGCTAGAGCAGATCTCAAGGCGTTCTTTCCATTATCATGTCCACCGGCAATATAAACCATACAATCGTGATCAGATGCACAAGCAAAGAAAGATCTCTCACCACCGGGTAAATCAGCACCGCGCCGCCACGTACAAGTGACAAGATCGTAAATATAGACAGAATTTAAAACTTGATATGTTTTTGTATCCAAACCTCCGATGACAACTAAATTCCGACCAACTCCGGTACATTTACAAAACAGAGGTAATCCATCTTCATAACCGGGAATAGGAGGTAACTTGTGCCATTCATTCTTACCTGGTTCGTAAAGGCATAGTCGGTGAGCTGGTGTAGTATGAATTTTAGGAGGTTTGATTGTACTGATACTGATTGGATCAGATTGAATTAGAGCTATTAGACTTTGATTGAATCCTTGAGTTTTTCTTTGACGATGAAATTCTTTTGATACGATTTCCTGTCTCCATTTTCTTGAAATCGATGATACTGTTGAGAATTGATCATATGGGATACGAATTAAACATTCTCTTCCAATCTCATCCGGTAAACCTGGAATTATCTCCATCAAATAGTATTTACACAATCAAAACTGAATTTATTTATTTTTGTTGAATTTGAAGGAGTTGCAGTAGGGAGAATTGAAGTACAGTAAATCGAATTTAAAAGAGATTATGGATAAGGGAGAGGAGAACTGGAAAATAGATACAGAGATAGTACAGAGAGAGAAGGATTGGATTCTGTTTTTGTGGTGTGAGAAAGTTTGAGTGAAGACAATCAATTTATAAGCAGTTAGTTAAAATGTCTAGATTAGTATAATCAATTTATGGCTAATAAATCTCGCATAGTTAGAATTTTGGCTGTTGCACGAGATAGCTGATCAAAACGATTGGCAGCATCAATCATATTTGTAAACTCTACACATTTTTTAATGACCAAAAAAAAAGGTGGGGAAGTTGAACATGTCCAGGTGGGTATATTCATTTGCTACTAAATTGTTTAATTGTTTAAATATCTAGTTAAGCAACGCTACTGTTAGGAAATAAAGTAGGAATGATACGTGTAAGACGATTAAGAAAGAAACAGTGAAATTAAAGAAGGATGAGAAGCATGCAATCAAAGCCATAACAAAGTAGTGGAACAGGACGGAAGTGACAGACTGAGCGAATTTCTGCACGGTTGACACGTAAGATCGGGAAAGTAACAGCATTAAATGCATATAGTACGGGAAAGTAAGGTAATAATTACTTTACTGACACATAAGATCGGGACAACATCGGTATTCAAGAAGGAAAGAGCACGTGTAAACCATGCAACGAACGCACCACGGATTTCAAGGAATGAAGAGCACGTGTAAACCATGCAAGGTGCGCACCAAAGAGAAAACATGACCTGTCAATCTTACAAACATCCCGATCATAATATAATAAGAAGAACGATAGTGGAGATCGGCACAAGTGAGACTCGTTACTATGACTATAAATAGAAGAGAGCATTCAATGGGGAAGGGGTTGGAAAAATGGAAGAAAAAAGGAAGAAGAGAGAAGATAAAAAAGATTAGAAGAAGAAAGTTTATTAGGTATGATAGATGATTCATTAAGATAGAACATGTATCTGTTTAAATTCCTTAAGAAATGTATTTGTAATTGTACCTTGGATCATATTTCTGATCCATCATCCATTGAATCGTAAAAACGTTTATCAAATTGTTATTTCTTTAAATGATTTTATGTATCAGTTTATTATGCAATCTTCAAACTATTGGTTGTTAATGTTAATGGGAAGATTGACATAAACAGCTACTAACTTAACTTATAGTATCAGCTTAATTGTTTGAAATGTTTTTTTAGCTAGTTAGTAGCCGTGTTGATCCCTGATACAGATTTAACCCCACACAAGTAATCGCGGATGAAAATTGTCTTTGTTAAAGACAAAAATAGAATGTGACCGCTCTCCATTCGCAAGAGAACAATAAGGTGATTTTGTACGCACGTGATGTTTTAATTTTATTGAGAAAAGAAAATCTTAACACGTGTTGTTGTAAAATCATTGTTTAACTACTGAACTTATTAAATAGACATATCAAAATAACACATTTTAGATAGACGTGCACAAAAATGGTCTTTGTCGTTGTTCTCTGTAGTTCTCGTTAGTTCTCTCTCCCCATCTTGTTTTATGGATAGTTAATAATAGGGGCATAGATGCTTCACGGTTTTAAGGGATGTTTTGTTTTGCTATGGGTTATTTAGGAATCTTTCCATTCCATTCTTCTTCCCATAATACAATATTTTGGTAAATGCACGAAACCAATACTGTTAAGAATTATATACAGTGTACCTTAACCTATTTTCATGCGAGATTAGGGAATTGGTGGATTTTGAAAAGATCGCAAAGACAGAGACATATACATATACTTGTTCAATATATTGAATTGGCTAAAAGCTTAGGTTGCGTCTCATGGATAGCAGTAGCAGGTACCCATTTAATCAGCCCCTGCATGTTAGTTGGATGTAACACCCGTCTTAACATAAAATAGACATAATCCAACTGCTAATGCTCAATCAACAAATGAATTGTCTTCCTAAACTTGACTGCCCCTAGGACCACTTGATACCTTTTTATAGGGTCTTGCTTTTCCTAACCCTTGTATCTAGAATCTTTGTCTAATTATATTTATTTAAAAAAACAAATTACCTGTTATAGATATTAATTTTTTTAGAATCTGAATCAACATGGCTCGCTATATGTGTTTGGGATAAAAATCGAATCAACCCAAAACAATCAAATTTAATCATCTAAATTGAACAAAAAGAAGGGAAATCAACACTGATTTAACGTGGTTCAACCTTTAATGGCTTACATCCACGGGTACTGAAATTGAAGGGATTTTATTGATGTTTCTAGTTACAAAATCGAAAGCTCCATTGGAGCTCTGGTGTGTTTACAGTAGTATCCAGTCTTCTAGAGAAGAGGAGACCGATCCCTCATCTGTCTTTCTTCCTTTTCTTTTTAATGAAAATCCGTCACCTTGGGTCGATGAGATATCGAGCTTGGGTCGATGAGATATCGAGCTTGGATCGATGGGTCACCCAACTTCAAATGATGAGTCATCCAACTCTAATACGTGGCGTCCTCTAATCGTCCCATGTGTCGACCCAATCTCTTCCAGATACTTCCATGTGGCTTCTCCCTATCTGTCCACTTGTCGACCTAATCTTCTTATCCTACGGGACTGGTTCGATCCATGTTTCGATCCTTGGTACGATCCAACAACATTTCGATCTATGCATCGGGATATCTTGTGCTCCACACTTTGAGTACGTTCCGATCTTTGGGTAATGGGCACTTTGACTGCGCTTCAGACCGATGCATCGCAACACTGTACTCCACTGATATCGCTGCCACGTGTCAGAGCAACTTTTTGGTACTAACAACTTGCCCCTTTTTCTTGAGAATTGTTCGAAGAAAAACTCTTAAGAAAATGACTTCAAACAAATTTCATCTGAGCCTTGGTGCGATCCATGCTTCGGATCAACAACACTTCAGATTTGTGCAACGGTAGCATTTCAGACTTGTGTATTTTCATGGCCTCGCTATATTTTTGTCCCTGCAAAACAAAATTTTATATACTGATCGTTATTTTTCTACCGCAAGATTCCTTTGAACCCTGGGATGGAATTTTTTGCGATGAAGCACCTCCTTCCACGGAGTTTAGGTTAATCGTATTTTTCATGAGTACAAATAGATCGAGATCCCACACATATGAAACAAACCCGAGCCAGGGGTAAGATACAGGGTTGGTCCCGACCCGTGCTCTGAAAAATGATAACCGTTAGTAAGGAACTCCTTCTTTATTAGAATTTCGTTGTTAATGAAATTCTATAAGGATATTTACTTATGATTGTGTCGCCAATCGAAGCGTTATCCAGAATAGGATGTTCCTGGAGTAATCGAGTCGTCACTCGTTGCGTTTTCCAGAATATGATTTTCCTGGAACATTTGATTTTTCATATATATTTTTACCTTCTTAACAAATAAATTATTAAGTAAAAATTTATATACATGTATTTGCCATTATAGCTAAACTGCTACTCATGGATAATAAAGCTTTAAATACCGTGCATTCCTTGAATGTTGTAAGATTTCTCCTTGCATATTCTGAAGATAAAAAGATCATTGTCCAGCTAATGCTTGTATCGTGCAGATGTGAAGTAAAAATCATCCAGATATTTCTCATTTCTCATTTCTTATTTATGATACAACCCATATTCTTCTATATACATGAGAAGCATATATAGAAAGAAAATATGAATTATATTTTAAATAAGACATGAGGAATATCCAAATAAAATTTTATTCTGTTAAAAGATCAGAAGTATATGACTGTAAAAGTCTTCGCCTTCCAGAAATATTAATGATAAATTGAAAGAGACACCCATTTTTGAATGATAATTCCTGTGGGAGCTTTTTTGAATGCCGCAAGAAGTATAAGAAATATCGAATGAAAATCCGTATCGTAACTTATACGAAGCATAAGAAGTATCATCCTTCGAATTAACATAAGAAGTCCTAAATAAATTGAAGTATTCATTGAATATTCTTCGTGAAGTATGAGCCATTTAGATCATTTCTCGAAGGCTCATTTAAAATATCAATTATTGCCTTATGTTAAGAAGTACAAGGCATATAACGTAAAATGGCAAAAAATATTATTTATCTAACGTTAGTTAATTATTGAAATAAAATACCTAATTGGCTTGCAGTATTTAGCTCATTTCACAGCTAAAACTCTGATTTCTTTTTAGCATGCCCCCCAGAGCATCATTATTGCATAGCTGCCGTATCTCTGAAGTGTCCTTCATAGGTATCTTCATACTTCATAAGAATGCCTTAACATTTCATAATATTAAATGGGTACAAGCTAAAAATGGTTTTCATGCTTTTATTAAATATCACTATTAAATTTAATCAAACAAATTAGAATTCGTTCAGACTAAAAATTTATCATATTAAATTAATAGGTTTCTATGATTATGTGATTAATTATCATGATGCATGATACCACATGCAATTCAGATACTATTGAAATTATTTGATCAATTCATATTGTATGACAGTTTGTAATAATCGATTAAAATATGATCAATGGATGCCAATTAAGAAATTTTCATCATCTAATTCATTATATAGTTGTGTTATTTATAAATTAAGTAAGTTTATTTCATTTTTTTTTATTTTTTTTTAACAATCAAGATATATCATGTTTGAATCATTTAAAAGTAATAGTTAAAAATTATTTAAGTTACTACTTAAGGTACGTAACTAATATCATAAACATGATAATTGAAATTTAAAAAAGATAATGTGTATTTGTCTCTTAGAAATGTCTGTGGATCGATATATGTCTTTTCTTATCTATTAAAGCTGTGATAATGATCATCCAGCTATAATAATTTAATTTAATTTATTATAATAATAATTATTATTATTTTTATTAAAATGATAAGCATCATGCAAAACCAGAAGTAAAAAGATTTAATGCACCATGCAAAACCAGAAGCAAGAAGATTTGAGTCAAATTAATGATCAACTGATGGTCAATTAACGGTCAAAGGGTTAAGAGGGAAAGATGGGTTAGCCGAGTCAATCAATCTGACTCGGTCTAATTGATCTTGTTCAACTGAGTTGGACCAAACTCAGTGAGTCGTCTCACCAAATAGAAAATCCGGCAGAGTTTTATCTGTATCCTGGCTATTCCGGCCTAATTCAGGCTATTGGGATCCGTCTTTCCCTGCTATTGATGCATTCATTCATTTCATGATAAACACATATTAGGCTAATGCAACATTTATCCATTCTAGCAGAAAACATCACAAAGATCAGTACTTCTCTCTAAGTACCACTACTTCTAATAAGTATGAAACATAAACATGCCAACTTTAATACATTTGACTACATTTGACTACATTTGCATTCATTAAACTAACCGATCACTCTAAATACATTCAGCAATCATGTTATCATGGTGGATGTATATACCAATACAAACAGTTGAGATGCTACAGGATTTGCAAACAAGATGGTAACTGAAAATGCATTATCTTAACTCTCGGGAATAACTTCTTATTTCATCACCCTCGCGAGTCTGTGCCCCAGATTCTCCTATACAATAGCTCCGATTGCAGTTTCAGCTGATGAAAAAAGTCAACTGAAGTGCGGATTTCACGGATGCAAATGCTGTCTTGTATAGGTGTAACTGGGCAGACGTCAGCAGTTGCTTCACTTATAAAGATTCCAGAATGCTCAAACATGATGACCAATTTTTGATCATGCATCATACAAGCAACTAAGTAAGAATAATGTTGTACTTATCTTCCAGTTGAAGTTCGCAGGTCCATTACTGTCCAAAACGATCAAGATTTCTTTCCTGCGAGGCAGATTAACACCTGGCTACATGTAAGAGCGTACTCTAACTACACACATCATGATATGTTAGTTTTAAAGAGCTAAAAGTAACATGATGAAATTCTAAAACACTGAAGCATGATCAGTACTGAAATGTAGCATTTTAATTACCCAAAGTCTCAACAACTAGCTATAGATCATTTAACTTAAAGACTTTAAGAGTTCAAATACAAGAGTAACTGGATCACATTCATTCACAGGTGAATGGCTCAATAGGTTCTGAAATTGAAACTCAATAGGTTGCACTCATGTACAAATATTAAAAGTTAAATTTTAAGCAAGAATGGGATGCACTTATCTTCTTGTGCTCCCTGCAGGTTCAATAGGCGTTCATATCCAGTAAGAGTTTCAAGTGTTGTAGGTTAGGTCACTACTTGCTGTAACATGCACCAGGCACTTATAAAGTTTGTTGTAGATAACAAACATAACTAGGTACTCAAGTTTCATAAGCTTGAGGTAAAACTTATAACTTCTACTCATTCTTAAACTTGTATAAAAATTAAGATTAGCCGGTTATGCTGTAAGATAGATTCACTAGGCTTTAAGCAATATCAATTAAGCTCTTAAGAAACATATAAACATCAATCACAAAAGATTAACCTTATACTGTTAAAAGTCTGAGATAACTCAAGCTGAGATTCGACATATTTTTGAATAAGATGAGACATTGAATTCATGCTGATCACTATAAAGCAATTAAACTTATAGGTGACTTTTAAACTTATATGTGATTTATCACATAGCCCTTCTGAGATAACTCAAACAGTCCAATACAGGAGTTCAAAAAGCAGATTCAATACAGGAGTTTAAAAACTACTACTTGATAAGTCAAATTAGCAAACAGTTCACAAGTTTTAAATACAAGTTCAAATCCAAGTTTAAAGATAAGTTCAATCATTTGTAAAACAACTCAGGTTTAACCATTCCTAAAACAGGTTAGTTCCAACACAGGGTCAAGCTTAAAAATAGGATATGTTTCAATACAGGTTTAACGTTTGTTAAATACAGGTTAGTTCAAAAGCATGGTTCAAATGTGTTGACAGGTTCAAACTTAAAGATAAACAGGTGATGTTCAAATACAGGTCTCTCTTCAAGTTTTAGGGAAGATTTCACAAACATGCATGTTGAAACGTAGAATTTAAGAATTCTAAAACAGGACATACTGGCTCATTTCATAATATAGGTGCATTTCTAAAACAAAAATTTCTTTTAGAAACAGGAATTTGGTTAGTGTACAGACAAGTGCAGCTGTTGAGGATGGCATAGACAGTTAAGATGCAATAACACAGGAATATCTTTTAGAACATTTTAAAACCCAATCAAAACAGGAATCAAACTCCAAATGAATCCTGATTATAACTAGCAAAGAAAACTCCTCAATTCAATCAATGGCATGCTCAGTTCCAAAACAGTGAGAGTTAACATCACAAGACTTATGGATTTCAAACCAACCAAGTTCAAGATTTGTTACAGGTGAATATACAGGAATTGAAACAATGAGTAAAGATTTTTAAAAACAAAAGAAGAAAATCCCCTACATCATGCACATAACAGGTACATCATGGTAGCCATAAGTGCAAGCATCACTAGTGAATAGTCTGAATCCATATTATCAATTCACAAAAATTAAGTTCATAAACATGAAAATGATGAAAATTGGAGTTAACCCAAGCTTCCATATTCTCTAAATTAAAATTTAAGCACTTCAATCGTTAAAACCCCGAATCTAACAAGAACCCAAATTTCATTGTGGGCATGGAAATTGAAATCAAAGATGAGATTGGAAGATACAACCTGTTCACGGCAGTTGAAATCAGTTGAAATCCCAAGTTTTTTACTTCACCACCAAATCCCTAACTCTTTGATTTATTCTTCACAGGTAAAGAATTATGGAGGAACAGTAGAAGATGATGAGGAAATAAAGAAGAGTAAAATTTTTTCCTTAACCCTTTTCTTCATAGCGAGAAAAATCAAATCCCTAGCTTTTGAACTATCTTCTTCTATTCTGATTTTGCAAATGAAGAAAACGGGGAAGAGGATAAGCAGCTGCAGACGATGAAGGAAAAGAATTCCCGGAAAAGAAAAATAAAACCCTTTCTGTTTCATTCTCCTGTCTTCATTTCTCTCTGTGTAACCAAGTTTTCTTGTGTTGATGAAGATTCCATCTCAGGTAGGATAAATCCTTTCTTCAGTCCCTGTTTCTAGCGCCAAATTGTTTGGGATAAAAATCGAATCAACCCAAAACAACCAAATTTAATCATCTAAATTGAACAAAAAGAAGGGAAATCAACACTGATTTAACGTGGTTCAGCCTTTAATGGCTTACATCCACGGGTACTGAAATTGAAGGGATTTTATTGATGTTTCTAGTTACAAAATCAAAAGCTCCATTGGAGCTCTGGTGTGTTTACAGCAGTATCCAGTCTTCTAGAGAAGAGAAGAGACCGATCCCTCATCTGTCTTTCTTCCTTTTCTTTTTAATGAAAATCTGTCACCTTGGATCGATCAGATATCGAGCTTGGATCGATGGGTCACCCAACTTCAAATGATGAGTCATCCAACTCTAATACGTGGCGTCCTCTAATCGTCCCATGTGTCGACCCAATCTCTTCCAGATACTTCCATGTGGCTTCTCCCTATCCGTCCACTTGTCGACCTAATCTTCTTATCCTACGGGACTGGTTCGATCCATGTTTCGATCCTTGGTACGATCCAACAGCATTTCGATCTATGCATCGGGATATCTTGTGCTCCACACTTTGAGTACGTTCCGATCTTTGGGTAATGGGCACTTTGACTGTGCTTCATACCGATGCATCGCGACACTGTACTCCATTGATATCGCTGCCACGTGTCAGAGCAACTTTTTGGTACTAACAATAATACAATATGCAAGTAGTGTTCTACGTTGTGGTTGTGGAACTCATTGTTTTGTGGCTAAGCATGGGAAGAAATTCGGGGGAAAGTTGCATACGGTGCCCGCAATAGTTTGGGTTGGATAAACATCTGGATATGTAGAAATAGGAAATATGGTAACGTTGGTCGTAGAATATTTTATTAAGAAACAAGATGCAACAGCGCTTAAAACAGATTCAACAACTTTGCTACACTTCATCAACAACACTCGAACTACCTTAATACTTAATGGATATCATTAATGAAATTACCACTTTTCTACCGCCAATTTCACAATGTATAATTGGTTATATACCTACAAAACGAAACCAGGTAGCAGACGATACGATAAATTATGCAAATTACTTCATTGGCTACCGGAAGAGTACAAAATTTATTACTAAGTGAAAATATAGTAATAATACAAAAAAGATACAGATTCCAATCCAGAAAGTAGTATACAGAATCCAACATTGAAAAATGGCCCACCTTCTGTTAGTTTATACAAACACTATTTCATGCCTCCTTTCTCAACTATGTACGTTTGATCCTTACGCGTGTCATCGGTGACTTCTATTCTTTTAGTGCGCCCATGTGTCACCGATCGAGGGCGATACACTGGTACGCCGGTATATCGTAGAAATTTTGGTTCAAATATCGGTAAAATATCGGTCCATATATTTTATACCTACAATTTTATAAAAAAAATACTAGTTCATATTTTATAATTATAAATATATTTTAACACGTTATAACAAACATTTTTTCACAAAGTTTAGAAAGAAAAACTAGTAATCATCTAAAATATATAGATCCATAGATTTCATACAAAGTTCAAACTAGAAACATAAGAAAAACAAGAACAACTTCAAAGTTCATCGTCTAAAATGCTAATTAAACAAGGATACTACTATTTTAATCGAAATCATTAGATTAATTATAGATATTATCATATCCATATATAATTCTAAAATATCATAAAAAATATGAGTAATAATTGAAACCCTAAAACAAGGATTTTTTTAAAAAAAAAGTTTTAGTTTTTTTGTTAATTTTATTTTTATTTTTTTTTTTAAATTTGATTTTTCAAAAAAAAATAAAAAAAATCGTC
Source organism: Papaver californicum (assembly GCA_023531435.1). Classification (NCBI taxonomy): domain Eukaryota; kingdom Viridiplantae; phylum Streptophyta; class Magnoliopsida; order Ranunculales; family Papaveraceae; genus Papaver; species Papaver californicum. The sequence goes on from JAJJMC010001370.1 coordinate 89,121, forward strand.
CATATCGGCCGATATTTCGGTCAAATATCGTTGGCCGAAATTTCGGATTTCGTCTTCGTTTCACCCCGAAATCCAAAATTTCGGCCATTTCGGCCGAAATTAACTACATAGCTCAGAACTCATTTCCTTTAAGCACTCTCTTATTAGTCAAACGGAAAACTCTTTTATCCTCTCATGACCAAATTTTTCTTGGATTTGTTCCAACATCTCTTCTTCACGCTAACAAGGCTTGCTCTCGCATTCTTCCCCTTTCCTTTCAGCGTCATCAACTCCCCGCGGCAACAGAACTTGGTCGATCTCTCTTCTCCGCGTCAGGGGCAACATCTTCCCACGTCAACGATGTTTGGTCGAACTCCCTCCTCCACGCCAACATCTTCCCGCGGCAACAGACCTTGGTTGAGCTCCCTTCTCCGTGTCAGTGGCTTCCCGCGGAAACAACCCTTGGTGGAGCTCTCTCCTCCACGACAACATAGATTGGTCGATCTCCCTCCTCCGCGACAACGAACCTTGTTTGAGATCTCTCATTCGCATCCACATGTTCCTGCGGAAACAAACCTTGATCATATGTTTTCCTTACTCAAACTAGCTAGGCTTACCTTGGTCATTTCCTCCAATTTTGGTAATCGCCAGGGTGTGATTCACATTATATCCTTTTAAAAAATTTAGGGTATCAATATTAAGTCCTCTAAGAGTGTCCATAACGGGACGAGCATATCATTAACTAAAAATCAAAAGTAGTTGATAGTCCGGAAATGTGAGCCACAGCAGGACGACTATTTCTGGTTTCTAGTCTGGATTTCTCACTGTAGCAGACTAAATGTAGTCTTTTTTCTGGACTAAAGTTTAGTCGAGCGGTGGCGTAGGCGTCCGCCTGATGGTAAGCGGATGTGTAGGAAATCGCTTGATGCCAGGCGTTACGCTAGAATAACGCTTGAAAACACGGGCAGTAACCAAATCTCCGCCTGATCAAGCGCTAACCTAGGACTACGCCTGATGGAGCGAGAGACTGGGATCACACCCACTAACTGGAGTAACGCTAGAATACCGTCCCGTTGGAGCGTAACCCTAGGATACCGCCCAATATGGAGCGTGCGTCTAGGCGTCCGCTAAGCTCTAGGCGCGCCCCTAGGCGTCCGCCTGGATAATTTGCTTGATTTTGTTACCGTTTTGTTACCTTACTGAACTGTTACCGTTGATCAACGACTATAATTTGTATTCTGGTACACCTATAAATAAATGAATTTATATCTTTCATTCCCATTTCAAATCCAAAGCTTTTACATTTCATAGAAAATTTATAATCTCTCGTTTTTATAATTATGGCTTACGAAAATTTTAGACGTAATGCAGAGAATTTTACCATAGAGGAAGATTTATCCCTGTGTCGTAACATAGTATTACATTATCCAGGAAGGGGTCATGAACGTCGGATGAATGGTTCAATGAGCATGGAATGGTTAGAACATATCCATGCTAACTTTTGTAATGAAACCGGTAACCCCAATAACTGGAACAGAGCAGGCCTTTTTTGTCGATATATGGAAATCACTAGGGAAGTACTAGAATTTTCTTCTTTAACCGCTAAGGTGAATGAAAGAAGAATTAAGAATGAAACTGATGATGAAGTTGTTGCCAGATCTCTGGAGGAATGGACAAGATGGATAGGTTCAGATTTCAGGTACCAGCCTCATTTCGATATCCTAAGGGTGATGGAAAAATACAATCCTTTTGTGTTGATTATTCTCCGAAGATGTGAGGAACGTCGTCCCGGGCGTCATACGACCCGTTGAAGGTTTGATAATAGGTTTGCTTAAGTGTTTAAGTGTAATCTATTGATTTATTTTATTCCATTTCCTTTAATGTTACGTGATGTATGCCTTTTCGATTCAATAAAATGATTTTACGTTCATCTGTTTTACAAAAGCAATTAACTAATGAAATATGGCAATCTATTAAAATATATTGATAATACATGAGCTAATAAGTAGAGCTAAACTCACTTTCGCAGGCATCACGGCTGTTCTTAGCATGTGCAGCAAGCCTTTAAGCCCCTAGGTGCCCCTAGCAGCCGAGTCTCAAGCGGGTTTACAAGAGATTTACCCACAAAACCCTATCCAGAGGATTTACTAATTTTTATTCCTCACCAAAATCTGACGATAAGTTTTCGATCAAGTCATTTCGCAGACGAATATGAGTATCTTTGTCGAATACTGCACGTCGGCGTTGGTCCACTCTCATTCTCGAAAGTTCAGCAGTGTTGTGTCTAGAAATATTTACGGGTGCACCGTGGCAGCGTTGATCATACTCATGCGGCCAATCACCGGGTAAGCGCTCATCCTCCACTATCATATTATGTATAATGATTACAGTTTTTATTATATATGCTAGTACGTTAGGATTCCACATTCGTGTTGGTTGTTTGATGATTTCAAATTGATTTTGCATTACGCCGAAGCCTCGTTCTACATTTTTTCGGTAACACTCTTGCATAGCAGAATTTTTTTATTTTTTGTGAGAATATGGATGTTTAATTGAAATCACAATAGTAGCTATCTCCGGGTATATTCCATCACCAAGATAATACCCCATATCGTACTGATATCCGTTGACAACAAAGTTCACAGCCGGTGCTTTCCCGTTGATAAGCTTTTTGAAAATATAAGAACGGTCCATCACATTTATATCATTGTTAGAACCAGGCATACAAAAAAATGCATGCCAAAACCACAGATCTTATGACACCACTACCTCCAGGATAATACTTTCACTACCTTTTTTACGAAGTATAAGCACCTGATTCAGCTGATTGGCATTTATCCCATTTCCAGTGCATGCAATCAACACTACCCAGCATCCGCGGAAATCCCCTTTCCTTTTTCTTAGCAAGAAGAAGTTCAACATCACGCTTAGTTGGTGTGCGCAAATATTCTTTCTCGTACAGATGCACTATCGTCTTACAAAACCTACAAGTTGCTTCCAAAACTGTGTTTCTCCGATCCGTAAATACTTATCTATTGCATCTACAACACATCCGTAAGCTAACATTCGTATTGATGCAATAATTTTTTGCTGAGGGGTTAATCCAAGAACACCACAAACATCTATTTTTTGAACAAAATAATTATTTACAGCTACGACATCTCCCAATAATACAGTTGAATAATTCTCGCCGCATTCTGAATCTTCTACGAAATACATGAGGAGGAAATATCGGGTTTCTGCAAAAGTAATATTTCCATAGAAGTTTTGCACCGTCCTCACGCTGTCTTGGTATTTGGATACGAGTATGTGTCCAGTTCATACTTGAAACTCTTAATCCCGCAGTGAGTGCTTGGTTATTTTGTCTCAATGCAAGTAAACCTTCGTCTGATGAGTACAAACTATTGTTATTATCATCACTAGAAGAAGAAGAAGAAGAAAAAGAAGAAGAAGAAGAATGAGGAGGAGGAGGAGGAGGAGGAATAGAAGAACAAGAACCATAGTACTGATTGTTATTTTGATAATATGCAATTTTCTTTTTGATGTTTGTATTTTTGGTTTGTATAATTGGAGAATCGACTATTTAATTTATAGGCAAATTAAGATAAGATTTTGAGTTTTAATATGACCAAACGCGGTTGGTATTTTAATGCAAAAACAGAGTTGAGGAAAGTGGGGTGAACAGACACATAAGAGATATCAAATGTCGGTTGACAAGACAATACCAAATGACCAAAACAACAAAGGAAAAAAAATACAGAGTTTTGAATTGACAATACAAAACAGATATAAAGGACAAAATAAAAGATTATAAATATCTTAGGAGATGACAAAGTCCAGCAGGTAAAAGACAACGATAATGTAAAAAAATAATTTGAAAAGACAATTCAAATCTGACAAAAGAAAAAGTTTTATGTTCAACTAATAATCAATGCTAATAAATTACTACTCTTTCATATCTTGATTCTCGGACGCCGAGCGCGGGGGCATAAATGAAGGCAAGTGGGTTATGGTATTATAGTTACCTGATTGCATTGTTGAAGACGATCTCTGACCCATGGTGTTTCACATCGGTGGTGGCATAGTTTGAGCATACGTGCGAAACCCAATGGGTAGTTGTTGATGACGAAAATGGGTAAACTGTGAGTTCAACATGTTGTTTTCATTTTGTAGACCCCGTATTTCTGCGTTTTTGGCCATGAAAAGTTCCATCCTCTCCTTAGTTTCATTTAACGTAAAGTTACGAAACTCTTGCGTAAAATCAGCATTAGGGCTGCACATCGGGTGGGTCGGGTGAAAAAAAATCCACCCGCGTCCGACCCGCCTGGTCCTCGGATTGGGTCGGGTTTGACCCGCCCAGATGGCGGGTCGAGTCGGGCGGGTGCGGGTCACCCGCCCAGATAATCATGCAAATTTTTTTCATGGGTTTGGCTGTTTTTTTGATCCTCACGCGCGCCACCTGATAAACCATTTTAACTAACAATTGATAATCTCAAAATCTAGTACAAATATCAAAAGCAAACCACATAGCTTAAAACAAACAAACCAAGCGCTGAGATCACATATAATTTGGAACACTCCAAGTAATCCAGGGATTCTTGCAGCCTGTGACTGTCTCAGATTAACTGCCTGCACAATTTCACCAAAAGAAAAATAGATAACATATTCATATCAAAGTTAAAAGCTATGTAAGTAATAGGCTAGATTAACATATCTCACCTTATTATTTGTTTTCACAGGCATAAGATCAAATCCAATTGAAGTGGCTCCCCAGTCAGTCACACAGCATTTCCCAAAATCCTAAGTAACAAAATAACAGGGAAAAAAGACCTGCCAGCTGAATCCCAAATGCATGTAATATTTTGATGCCAGAGCATCCTTCCTACCAACCCCACCCAACCTCACCACCACCACCACCCAAATCCAATGGGAATAAAATAAAAATGTTAACCTAAACTCTATCAAACACAAGTGTTGCATACCTGAATTTACACTACGCATTCAAGCCAAAGTTGTACCTGGTAGAGAGCATGACTTAGCTCTTGCCTTGCTGTTGGTAATTGTAGTTCCACCTCCACCCCTCCCCCACCCAGTTCTATTTCTACCTAAACTCAGCAAGGTACTCTATACATTATTGCCTTCAAGGATCTAACCTTAACTTGAGCATGCATGACTGATGAAAAAAACAAACAACACCCGCTTATGAACAAAATTTCACAAAAACTCTTAGTTTTGGAATCCCCAGCATCACAGGACATAAGCCTAAGTAATATCCACAAGACCTCCTATGCAGTTTACCCTGCACTCTTTAGGAAGGCTACAAACCATAAACATCACTAAGTAAATGATAAATCTAATCCACACACCCAGCCACCCACCCACCCACACACACATCACTCACCATCAGCACCACCCACACAAACCACACACCACCATCACAATTGAATTGCAAGCACCATGATTGGAAACAAAAATGAAAAAAATGATGAACTTTAAAATGAATTCAAGAGTAGAAAGTTGTTCATCTATTGATAATAGTAATACCTAATATTCAATTACACCACTGAACTCAAATACAGTGTTTAAAGGGTCAATTTCTACTTTTGACAACTATAGAAGAAGAAAAAAAACAAGGAGGAATTTAGTCAAGCAGCCATCACCAACTTATTGCTGCATCTTTCCTCAACATCAATTGTGTTGGTTTAATCTGCATATACAATCATTTAGGAGGAATTATTAATCAGCGAATCATTCGAAAACTAGTAAAACCCTATCACAGATTTAACTTGAAGAACCCTAGTTCTAAAATTGATTTACAAACACTCAATCAAAACTAGTAAAACCCTATCACAGATTTAGAAACACTCAAAACTAAAAAAACCCAAATTTCAATTGCTACTAAATCATGTAATGAACACATTAATTTCAATTAGGGCAAAAAGAAACAGTACCTACATGTACGGCTGTAAATCTGATAGAGACTCAACTGATGTCTGATGGTGGTGATGAATTGATGATGCAGTTGGGTAACTTGGGTTCACGGTGGTAGTTGTGGTGGTGTGACTGTGCTCTGTAAGAAAAGAAGAAGAATGGACATAGAAGAACTGAAGAAGATGAAGTATGGTGGAATGGACTTGAGTTGAGTGACTTGAGTCGATGCTTTAGTTTTGTTATGAGTGAATGGCGGGTGGGCGGGTCGGATCGGGTGAGAGGTGCTATCACCCGTACTCGACCCGCCAGAAGTCGGGTTTCAATAAAATCACCCGCACCCAACCCGTTCATCGGCGGGCCGGGTGCGGGTCGGGTATTTTTGGGCGGGTGCGGGTTGGGTTGGCGGGTTGGGTCGGGTTTGTGCAGCCCTGATCAGCATAATCTTGAACTAAACCATAAGTCTCGACCTGTTATGAAAAAATTAAAATCAAATTCTCAACCATTACTGTATATTAAAATCAAATTTACAGTGGTTTGTTGTATACTTACGTATGACAATTGTTGTTGAGGCGGAATGGGTACATGTTCACGAGGACGTTGGATGTTGTGTTTAATACGGTCACCAGCATAACCGTGCGTTTCAACCTCCCAATCAACTTCGGTGGCATATTTCTGCAGGTTAGTTACATGTTGCCAATACTCTATATACAGATCATATTTAACGATACGTACTAATTCACTTGCAGGGAGCAGACAGTTTTCGCTCATCTCCTCAGCATCGTCATTGCTCAAGTTGGAAATACGACTAGGCGGGTTGCTAGGAACGCCCCATGTTTGATGGTACTGCCTCCAACACCGATCTCCGAGATACATGTTATTCTTTGAAAAGAAAATTACAATAAACAAATAAACCAAACAATTAACCAAAATTCAAAGAAAATAAATAACATTCTAATGGAAATAAATTATAAACTCACAGTGCCTAGCCAAGAGAATATAACCCTTTTCTCTGAGAGCTCTATTGCTTTCCGTCCAATTTCAGAATCCAGGACCATGATCGCAGATTCCCACGGTTTCCAGGTCACATCGTCTACAGACAACTGATTCAGAGAAGTCCTTGAACGAACAATATCAATACTCTTCCTCCTGTTCCCGTCCACCGAGAACATCTAGGCCACATTGATTCACTTTCAGGCGTTGGGTTCTTTGGTCGACAAATGCCGAGATATTCGTACCCCAAAAAACTAGAATGTCATGACAACCAATGGAATAAATACTTGAGCAACAAAAAAAAAATTAAAAAATTATAAATAAGACTAAGAAATTTACCTCCAATATTTGGAAGGGTCCGTCCAATGACTTTTGTCCCCTGCCAGATGCGGCGGGACCGGAATACAATTTGGAAAATGCAGCACTACCCCAGTCGTAATCGTTAACTGCATTTAGATCCTCAAAAGCATTTAACCATCCAACATCAATATAGGTTTTTGCATTAGAAAAGAAGAATTGACCCAAAACATACATATAGAAGGCTCTGGCCACTCTATCAGCAAGTATGCTATCATCGTTATCCGCAACCAACGCTTGTCGATCAAAATATGTGCTCAAAAATGCAATCGTAATTGCATCTGAAACCCACTGGTTGGGAATATGTTCTCTTCTACAAACCTCACTATCTTTAATCTCGGAAAAAATATGCACCCGGACATATTCAAATTGGAACTTCCCCGAGTCATACGGAATAGGACTACCAATACCAATACTAAGTCCGGTCAACATTACCCAATCAAGGGGTGTGAACCCAAGCTCACCGAACGAGAAGTGAAAAGTGTTTGTGGTATCCCAAAAACGCTCAACAATGTAGTCAATAAGTGCATGCGATGAATCTACTACATCCATGGTAAGTAATCGGTCCCATCCTCCCTTGTCAATAATATATTTGACCCTAGGGATATGTTTAACAATACCTGCATAGGTCTGAAGGACCGATTTGAGGGAACCACGATGTGAAAACTTGAATGTGACACCGCTTGAATACGTAATATTGGTGGAGGCGTGACCCTCAGTATCATCCACAACTGTATTGTTATCCAACCCGGGAACCTCTACCCTTTCTTTAGTAATATGGTCTTCATATGAATCCTGGAAAATTTTAGTCTTCTCGGCCCTCTTCTTTCGACCAACGAATTTGGACGTCAAACTGCTCGACATATGGCCAAACAGTTCATACAACATTTAAAATCAAGAGTAATCCTCACAACGCACAAAGATAAAAATCTACATTAAACAATAAATCAAGGAAAAACATAATAATTTCATAATTACAAAAGTAATTATCTAATTAGATAATCATATGTACCAACATACAAAAATAAAACATTCTTGAACAAAATTCATCATTCACAAAATACTCCAATATCAAAGCCTCAATTGTACCAAAAATCATCAAAATTCCCCAATTATATAATTCCATAGACAGGTTTTAAAACATAAACATTCCAAATTCCCAAAATTTCAAGACAATCTAGTCAATTCATCAAAAAATTAACCACAACCCAACTCAAATTAAACAACAACTTAATCAATTCTATCTTCAATTCAACAAATTATCATCAATTTTTACACCCAATTTACAACATTCATAAACCCTAAAAATTATCCCAATTCCATAATTACAATTTCTAAAATCTAAATATCTCTATTTCATAATCAAATGTTTAATCATTCAACATATATAAACCAATTTAACTAACAAAACATAATAATAAAACATACTCTAAATTTAATTTGCAAAACAAATATAATTTACAAAATGAAAAGAAATTAGCTTGATTGCTAATACCGCTTGGATGTTTGAAAAAAGCTTGAGCGGAGCCTCAAAAACGTAGGCGGGTCTTTAGGGGATCGTTAGTGAAGAATAGGGTTCACAAGAGGAGGAGGCGGAAGAGGGTTGCTTTTGAAAAGATTACGGTTCAGGAGAAAAATAGAAGTTGCGGCTGAAGAAGAAGGAAGAGAAGATGGGGCGAGGCTTTAGCAACTCGCTTGGAATTGCAGGCGGGGCGCTAGGACACCACCCGTCCATTTCAAGTCACACGCTTCTCTCGCATAAGGGATACTCAATCAGACGTGATGCTGGCACACTGCCCCATCAGGCGTTTTTCTAGTGCTTCGCCCGTATCTTGGGCGTGGTCCTAGGATACCGTCCACCATCAGGCGTTATCTTCCGTTCCCGTCCCACATCGAACGTTCAGCTAGACGTCCGCCTCGCGCAAGCGTTACGCTAGGATCATGCCCGTCTCACCAAGCGATACGCTAGAAAGCCGCCCAACAACAGGCATTATATTGGAGCACCTCCCAATCATTTAATGATGTTCTTAGACCGGATCAAAAACTAAAAAATTTAATCTTTAGTCTTTGGGTATCTTCGTCCCACCATGGATGCCCTAACTATTTGATTAGGCGTTTGGACTAACCAACAGTCACATACCCAAAAAAATTATTATTCTTGTACTTTCTTCTGATATCATTCTCGAGTGGTGAAGAGATAGGTATGGCTCTAACTTTATAATTCTTTTTGTGCAGATATAACAGTTATGCCTAGTGACTTTGTGCCAGGAAACATGTTTTTTTTGTTTCTCACAATAGCCACGGCGTGGCAGTCCAGCTGCGCTACATGTAATTTTTATTTTCTCTATTCAACTATTCATATGTTTTCTTATCTTTACCTCTTTACTTATATTTCAAACGTCTCATTTCTTACATGCTCTTTCCCTCTTTTGCCATGAGCTCTTCCGTTGACAATAATGGCTACTCCAGCGCTGCTAACTGTAACGATGATGACTTTGCTTCGGGAATTGTACAAGACACTTAATACGTCTTACATGAGCCATCCCCTTCTATTCATTTCAGCAGTGGTAAATCCCTTCCTTTCCTTAGGAGGCGTGAGCGGAAAAGGTATATTAATATGCATCCCTTACTTAGAGATATATTTTTTGCGTCCGTCTCATCGGCTAATGAGCATCACATTCCTCTTAGTCATGCCAAAGTATTTCCGTGTTACCAGCTCATCGTGCGTTACAAGAGATTGCTCAGGCGCCTCCCTTCTTAGCCATGCCAAATTACTCCCGTGTTACTAACTCTCCCACGCTACCAAAGCTTACTCACACGCCTTCTTGATCGAGATCGATAAGCTTTACCTTAGCACTTCCTTAGTCCTCAACATTCATTTCTTGGAGTATAATTTTATCGTTTCTTTCTTATAATTTTGGGGTATGTACATTAAATCCCGCCATTGTTTGTTTATTCATACCATTCCCTCTGCCATTTCAATTATCTTTTTTCCTCGATCATCACAATCTTCATCCATGAGTTCCATTTGCATAAAGTAGTAATGTCCCAGATTTCACATCGAGGTGCTGTAAATTAGTGTCGTTGTTATCATTTGTATTTTTAGTTTCCCTTCACGTCGCTATATATATAGACGTTGGTTGGTCTAAACAGCTCTAAGTCTTACAACATCTCCTCATAGTAGTTTACCATAGTCCCAAAGTCACACTTCGTAACGTCGTAAGGTTCCTAGTCTCTTATCTATGGTGTTATAATGTATTTCCATGTTCATCATCGTGATTGGGGACTAGCGGCCAATTTTATTTCCTTGTAACAAATTTATTGCCACCTCTTAGATAGCAAAGATCAATTAGTCAGGTTTCTGGTAGCGGATTGGCTAACGAGAAGTTGACTGTCACGGACCAGGAAATTATTCCTCCGGCGCTATGCACCAGACAGGCCAGAACTCCCCGATGCGCGGCTTGAAAGACAGTAACCGGACCTTAAAACTTAACTTCTCGTTGGTAAATGCAGGTAGACTTGCCTTTGCAAGCATGATACTCGAAACGTAGTTTCCATACCGTTCCAACTCACCTTTGTTTTGTAAAGGGTACATGGCCATTAAATCCAATGGTGAATTCCTTTGGAAAGCATCACATAATTACGAGCATTTTTCAAGCCTAAGTCATGCCTTGGACTAACGCCTAGGCCATTTCAAGCCTATTTCAAATTCTTTAACTCTGCTTCGTCCATGCGCTGGACCCTGCATTGATCTTCTCTTGCCAATGGTGCAACATCCAAACACATGTTATTTCATGCCGTAACAGCAAATGGAATTACAACTACCTCATCAAGTGTGGAAACAATCATCTTTTGACTTGGCATTACCGAGACAGATGATATAAGTTACCTTAATATCGCAATCACCTGTAAATTAGATGATATGAGCGACAAGGTGGTGCAACTTAATGCATCGCATTGCGACTGCCTACATACCCAAGCCGTACCTTGAAGGGATCAAGCATGACCATAATTCATCCGAATATGGACAACTAACTTAAGCCTATTAAGGCAAATCCAACATCGAAAAGGGACAATCTTTTCGAAAGGATATGCTTTGGCATATATAATCCATGTCCAACGATTTCCAATAAGATGTAGCAAGGCTAAAGGCCAAGCTAACCCTAGTTTGCATAAGCCAAGGAACCTTAGCAAAGTATGCACAAGCTTATGCATAACTATCGCTACTTAGCATGCATAATGCATTCTCGAGTATGCAACATGGATGAATGATGCTTTCGCATAATTCAAGCTTGCTCGGGTAAGATACAAGCATATTGATGCTTAAGCATCAAGTATGCACCAACGTATAAGCCACATCGCATATATGTGCATTACCGTTCATGCACATTCAACCAAAGCTGCCTCCCTATATAAGTCTTAATCGTATTTCCATATATTTGGAATAGAAGAGTAAGGGACATTCATTTATTGCACTTTAGGCAAATCCGCCAACTGGTTAACATTGCTAGGAAAATCCGCCAACTGATTAGCATAGCTAAGGAAATTCTTCCAACTGGTTAGCATCGCTAGGAAAATCCGCCAACTGGTTAGCATGGCTAGGCGAATCCGCCAACTGATTAGCACGATCGTTTTCCAACCAACACCTCCTCCCTATATATATTTTACTCGTATTTCTACAAGTAAATAAAAAAAAGGGAAGGGACATCCATCGACTGCACTTCAGCTTTCTAGTTAGCGCCTCTAGGAAAATCCGCTAACTGGTTAGCCAAATCCATTTTCTGGTTGGTGCTACCAGGCTAATCCGCTTTCTAGCTAGCCAAATCTGCTTTTTGGTTGACTCTACTAGGTTAATCCGCTTTCTGGTTAGCCAAATCCGCTTTCTGGTTGGCGCTACTAGGCTAAACCGCTTTCTGGTTAGTACAGTTAGGCTAATCCGCCATATGGTTAGCCAGTTAAGTTTATTGATTTCCAACCAACGACTTCTCCCTATATGTTTTACTTGCATTTCTACAATTGGAGAATAGAAGGGGAATGGACATTCATCAACTGCAGTTTAGGCAAAAACGCCAACTGGTTAGCCAGCTGCTAGGCTAATCCGCCATCTGGTTAGCATATCCGCTAACTGGTTATCATAGCTAGGCAAATCCGCCATCTGGTTAGCATATCCACTAACTGGTTACCATAGCTAGGCTAATCCGCTATCTGGTTAGCACATCCCTTAACTGGTTAGCATAGTTAGGCTAATCTGCTAACTGGTTAGCACATCCGCTAACTGGTTAGCATAGATTGGCTAATCCGACATCTGGTTAGCACATCCGCTAACTGGTTAGCATAGATAGGCTAATCCGACATCTGGTTAGCACATCCGCTAACTGGTTTGCGTATCTAGGCTAATCCGACATCTGGTTAGCACATCCGCTAACTGGTTAGCATAGCTAGGCTAATCCGTCATCTGGTTAGCACATCCGCTAACTGGTTATCCAGATGCAAGGCTAATCCGCCATCTGGCTAGCACATCCGTTAACTGGTTAGCATAGATAGGTTAATCCACCATATGGTTAGCAAATCCGCTAACTGGTTAGCATAGCTAGGCTAATCTGCCATCTGGTTAGCACATCTGTTAACTGGTTAGCATAGCTAGTCTAATCCATCATCTGGTTAGCACATCAACTAACTAGTTAGTATAACCAGGCTAATCCTCCATCTGGTTAGCACATCCGCTAACTGGTTAGAAGAGCTAGGCTAATCCTTCATCTGGTCAGCATATCCTCTAACTGGTTAGCATAGCTAGGCAAATCCGTTTTCTAGTTAGCTAAGTCCGGTTTCTAGTTAGCATGCTTAGCAACACCTCCTCCCTACATATGTTTTAATCACATGTCCAGTTATTTGGAAAAAGAAAGTAAGGGAAATTCATTGACTGCACTTTATCTAAAATGACTATTTTTCCCCTCGCTTAAAACTTGATGAATATGACTTTTCACTTTAATTATAAAATGACCCTTTTTCCCATAATGTGTAAAATTATTATTTTACCTCTGAGTGACCATTATGCCCCTGTATAAAATTATTATTTTACCCCTAGATGACTATTTTGTTCATGATATATAAAATTAGTATTTTACCCTTGAGTGACCGTTTGACCTTGGTGTGTAAAATTATTATTTTATGCATACTCAGGTATGCATCACGGCATAATAGTGCCTCAGCACTATGATGCGCTCTCGGGTACGCGTCAAGGCCATTTGTGCCTTTCCCGGGTTAGGGTCATTTTTGACTTGTGATGCATTCTCGAGTATGCATCACGCAATAATAGTGCCTTAGCGCTTTAATTCAAGTCTAATGCATCCACACCCTGATGCATTCCTAAGTAAGCTTTATAAGCTTAGGTTGAAGCTTCATCCCATGTCATGATGCGTCCATGGGTAAGCGTCATGCGAAAATTACGGGTGTTACATTGAAGCTCTCTGCGAAGACGATTTTCTTGTGTATAGATATTTTACCATATATTGTTTTTAAAGGTGTATGTACTTATTTTCCAAGTAAGGGTATGGAGGAGTGATATGTATCGGTGACATGGTCAAGTACCCATATCACCGTGACAAAGGCAAGCAGCGCGTGCTTAGGATTTTCGAAACATCTGGTCTTTCGCGTGACATATTTCTAAGTAAGTATTACTCACCATTCATCATTCATCATCATCATCATTTTTTTTTGTGAAATATATGTTATCATGGATTGGCCTTAAGCGTTGTTCAGGGGCAGAGCTAATCATACTCAGACACTTCACTTGGGGTTTATCTTTCCACCTCTAATTATACTCAGGTTTGTCACGCCTCGATAATCTTTATTAGTAGTATAGCGCAAACTTTGGCACGTAAAATTTATGGATGATGGATGATCCATATTAAACTAAATTTGAAACCTCACCTTAATAAGACTTGATAATCGGGTTGTTATGGGAAAAACAATTTTATATGGATTTTGGGACCGATCCTAGGGCGGTCCTAGCTAAAAAAAGTTGTGAAAATGGATTTTAAAGAGAGAACACTTGATTTTGAAGTGGGCCCAAGCCTTAGGATTATGAGGGCTATTTAAGGGAGACTGCTTAAGACACGTTTATCAAGGTTTTAATGGGGAGAAAAGAAGACAAGGAGTGAAAGCTATGGTTTTGGAGTATTTCCATCATCGTATCTATTTTTCTTTGATTATCTGATTGATTGTTTTACGTGTCCCACTAAATCGGTTTCTTGATTGATCTATTTCTAGTAAAGAGTTATGATATCCTTAATTGTTGAATATCTCGTTACATATGTAGAAAACGGGAGAACTTGCAGAGGCATTTAGTGGAGCAAACGCGTGTAGAAACAATACTAGTAAGTGTACTGAGTTTAACTGTTAGGATTAAACCTAGATTCACAAACCCTAAAACATTCAGTTGGGGTTACACCTTGAGAGAGTACTTCTTGGTGGCTCAGACAGATAGAAATCGATAGCTAAGCTTACTTTTATCTAGTGATATAAGGAATCTTGGGGGTAACTAAACGTATTTGTTACCCTACGGTTGACGATAATCTGTGATTAATGAAGAATAAACAAATATATTAATTCGATGATTTTTTAGTAAAGAAGAAGGATTCCTTGATCATAATTTTCATCATTGATTACATATTTACTTTATTTATTATTTATTTTGATTTATAACCTATAAAAAAAAACTCCCCATTTGTGATTTTTGATAACTAAAAATTCCTTACTCCTCGTGGGAACGATCCTTACTACTTATGTATTACTTGTTAGTAGAGTAGAAATAAGTGATATAATTTTTTATGCCTTCGACGAGCCATCTACCTTCTTATTCGCTGATTCCAGTTTGATGTTTTGCAAGAATTCAATTTTTTTTATGTTTTTGATGATTAATCAACACTACTTAATTTCACATTCTACGCAATTCTTTGACTATTAATTGAATTAATTAATACAAATTAGTCATTAATAAAAATATGTGTATAAAAGATTTTCAAAATTACTCAAAAAATAATCATATTTTGTCTTTTGATGGTAGGCCTCCATTTAGCTAGTTAAAGTAACTTCCAAATTTGAACAATTTGATCTCTATAAATAAATATGATAGTGTCCTTATCATTCCTTACTCCATAATATAATGGTCTGGTTAACTAACTGATTTGGTTCACTTGAGAAAACAGAACATGAATACCCTTCGAGCATTAGTTTCTATCTCTCTTGCTTTTTAGTTTCTCAGGCCTTTATGCCTGAAATCTAGTTGTTCCTCTTATCTTTTCTACTATAAAGACTCTTTTCGGACGTTTTTCTACCTGTTTTCTCATCAATTTTACATGAAATCTCCCTTTTAATTCGTTTATGATGTTTCAAATCACTAAGGATGCTCAGAAATCAGAATACAAACTCAGAAGAACCATCAATCACAAGGAAAACATTACCGGAAAAAAAAATCAATTATTTTTTCATTACCAATTTCAAAGAGATTTTTCTATCCAGCAAAACCAACCTCACAAATTGCTCCAGTCAGGATATTACCATCAACCATTATCATGCCCTACAACCCAATTTCATCTTGTTTCCAAATTGGGTCAGGTTTCTTAATCCTGGAAAACTTGCTCCATATTAACGAAGAATAAAGCTAGCATAAACCTTTCTAATAATCTTAACCAATCCTTTTACCAAAATCCCCATCTAGTAGAAAGCTCATAAATCTCCCTAACTTTCTTCCTTGGTAGATTTATTCTACCTTTCTTGATCCCATGCTCTCTACCCTATTTTGATTTCAGCATGTTTATCATTCAAAACCCTTTCCTACCCTCAGACCATTATAATACACAACAACCATGTCCTCAATCAGTCTTATCAAGACACTAAGTTATTTAGACAAACCACTACTAAGGTTAAACATATAAATTTCATTTACAGTCAAACCATTTCAATAAGGAACCAAAAGTTTCTTAAACAAAAAATGAGCAAATACTCTAAGATTTAAACATTTAGTGTGTCCATTAAAACTACCTGGACTATTTGCTTCCTTACAAGTTTATATTTCTAAAAATACCCAAAAAGTGTCTTTGATCTGATTACTCATCAATTCATCATCAAAAAAGTTTTGTTTGAATTGTTTCACCTGTACTATCGCGAGAAGATTCCTTTATTGTTGTCTTGGACGCTTAGAAATTTGATGTTGTATATGAGTCATGTTATGTTGATATGGCTGTGGTGGTTGCAGAAATTATGTTCGTCCGTTGATGGGATGCACTCGGTGCAACATCACTGGCCTGACAAAATGTAAGAGCCTTTTCAGAAGGAGTTGCGGCTTGTGGTTATGGTGGAGATGCTTGTGGTTGTGGTGGAGATGCTTGTGGTTATGGTGATGGTTGCTCAACAACTAGTACCCATGGTACATTGAAGATATTGGCTTCAATTCCAGGTACATTGTTGTCATTAGCTCTCACTCCTCCAGACACAAGAGTTGCGAGTCTTCCATGCTCTGAATCAATTTCATTCAATACAGGATAAATCATACCATCAGCAACATACCTGGCTTGTGTTCTCAAAGGAAGTGCATGTGCTCTCAAAATATGACTAGTTCGGGTTGGGAGACGCACAGATTCAAAACCCATTTAAATACCACTTGCAACAATATCTTTTTCAGCCACCATAACAACCCCCTATGTTGCAACATAATCCCCAAGTCAGGGATGAATTGCAAGTACAGTCCATTGATCTGCATCTAAAGAAGTTGTTGGTATGCTCTCCCGAGGAAGATCAAGCCTCTCAAGCCCTTGAGGAGCAATGAAATTATTATGCAAACCTCCACTGCCGGAACCAACAATCACATTTCCACTGCCACTACCACTTCTAGCCTCATTCACACTATTAACAAAGAAAGTTCTCTGCTGGCCTGTAACACCTCGAATCCTTCCTGCATCATTGAGTTTTTTGTCAAACAAAAAAAATCCTTTTTTCTTTAGATTGACAATAAAAGTTCTAATGATTACCTGGTTGGATCCTCCTAGTTCTCTTCCCAATTCTTCTTAGAGTTTTTTGAAGTGGAATAAATCCTAGAGGATACCCACCACAACTCTCCTCAAGTTTTACCAGGCGGTTTTATCGAAGTGTTTCCTAGTGTTATTCAAAGTCTCTAGTATATTCAATATCCTCACACCCATTCGGATATGGAATACCATATGGAAAAGATTCGAGTCGAACATTCACGGGATGCCAGTTGAGATCCCATTCCTCAAGCAGTCCAGGAGCCTCACGAAAACTTCCTTCATCATCATACAGTACCCTTGGCATCTTGATCTTCTGAGAATCAAGTTTTAGTTTAGGATAATCTCTGTACATTTGGTGATGCAAGGGTTGTGGCTTAGGGAAGAAGAGGAATTTTTTTTGGTCTTGCCCAATCAGGTTTTTATCAAGAGATTTGAAAAGACAACTTTCTATATTCCCATGCGGTTCAAATTGCATTAAACCAAGCAATTCCCAATACAAATGTTATTATCTCACTGTTAATAACTACTATTTGTGTTTTCTGATCACTCGCGCCATTTTTTTAATGTAAAATCCAGCCTAATAATGTTGCGTATTCTCCTTTTTTTGCAGGCTAGGAAGATATTGGATCTCATTGGTGCATTTGGGACACACCTCTTCACAAGTGTCTTTATATTCTTTCAATCCAGTCTTCTGTTTGATAAGGAAAATTACGGTCAAATGTGCACTTCCCCTCAGTTCCTTGGTGGGGTGGATTACATCATTAGTTCTAGGGTGCTTACAGTAATTACTAACATTACCTATGTGATTGGCATAAACTACATCGGCTACTTCTGGAATTTAGTTATTTCTCAATCAAGCTGGATTACTCGTGTGGGTGGCACAAATCACAATTTGTATTATCGCACCTTCATAATCTACTCTCTTCACCTCCTCTATCTGTCTATTTGCTACAGGTACATCCATAATTTTTCGCCAATAGCTAGTCCAAAGAATTATCTTTTTTCTAGTAGTTTGGCTAGTAGACATAGAGGTCCCAGAGCTTCCAAATACATGCACTTCAAACTCTGGAGATGTTTCATCCTCATTGGAAGAATTTCTAGCAGTAGCTGTGGGGTGTTGGCCTATCTTTGTCCTGGTCTGTAGAATCCTTGATCAACCTGGTCCACCTTGTGATGATAAATCTGATTCTACTAACAAAATGGTTATCCCCTCTCATGCATATCTCCACAAACGTCTCAATATCATAACCAGGCTATCATAGACAAAGATCGGAAAAGGCTACTCGGATATAGACATTGATGTTCAATTTGCTATCAAATTAAAAAATGCTCAACGTAGTATTGTCTTGGCCAATAGCACTAACGAGTTAAATGGCTCTAATGAACGTATTATCTTCAAAGATGGCCTCCAGGATCCGATCAGACGTAAAATTCACTCCCAGAACCCAGATATCCTAGCATGTCAAAGGAAACACAAGAAAATCATCTCTGATGATAAAAAAAAAAACCCATACTCCTAAGAAAAAGTCCATCAACATCAAAGGAGCTGCCAAACAAAAGGAAAAAAATCAAAGCACCTCAACTGATATGCCAATTCAAGAGTATAGCTTTCTTCAGATACCTCATAATATTTCTACCACCTTCCCTGAAACTCCTACCCTTTTGGAAATCCAAGCTAGAATGATTGAAAATCACAAAAGTGTCAAGAAAGAAGTTTGGGGATAAAAGGCGTCTTGAAATGGATTTTGGCAATGATGATAATCCAAAACCAAAGTCCATTTCCGAGGTCAAGAGGAAAAATGACTGTATGGAGATCATAATGGTTAACTACAAGAAGGTCAAAGACTCCACTCACCCTGCTAGTGTGCCTGGTACCTCCCCCCACCATTTGGATTCTGCTGCAAATCTAGCTCTTGTTATTCGAAAAAATGTGGAGAACTTGAGTTTACTCCCCTCTGAGGTAATATCCCAAATCCAGTTCTGTCTAAACTTTACAATTACCTTATGTGCGTGATATCCTGCTTATCCACAATTCTATTTATTTACTTGGCTATAGCATACCAATTTTTATTTACCCTATTGTCTCCTATTTCTGCCAATTTTTTACCTCCTTAGCTTGAAACTGCCAAGGGTTAGGTAGGAAAATCACCAGTAATTACCTAAATGATATCTTGAATAATCATAACCCTGACCTTTTCTTCTGGGATGAAACTAAACAAAAATCTCTCAATCTTAGCTCTATCTTAGGAAATATAGGTGTTACTAACTTCTGGTCTGTAGATTCTATGGGTAGTAGTGGCACAGCTGGTGGCCTTAGTCTAGCTTGGAAATCCTCTATCCAGGTTACTATTCGGGATTACTCCCCAAATCATATTAATGTCATTATCTCTTCTGCCAATACTACTCCATGGCTCTCTACAAGCTATTATACTACTAAATATAAACTGAAAACTTGGCAAAGATTAGAGAAAATTGCTACTAATACCTCCTACCCCTGGTGGATCACGGGAGACTTTAATTTTGTCCTTCATAAGCATGAGAAAATTAGTAGTTGATGCGTGTAGTAAGTGCAACAAATTAATCAATATATTTCCCATTAATTAACTAGTAATATAACGATAGTAAGGATCGTTCCCACAGAGAGTTGTGTAATTGAGATATTATTTAGATTAGCGAAACTATAAAAAAAAACAATAATAAGGGGAAATTGGTTGATTAAAGCAGTTAAAAGAATAATAATAAGACAATAAGAATAAAGGGATGATTAGGGAGTCCTTTGCCGTTACTAAATATTGACTGAATTAGTATACTTATCTATCTTTTGTTAGAACCTTCCATCACCAACCGTAGAATAGCATCTAAATCAGTGTTATCCACGAAACTCCATTTATCACTGGATACGGAAGTTCTCGACTACCAGATTTTATTCGTGTGGATCACCAAGTAGTAGATCACTCAAGGTGTAACCCAATCGAATGCTTTAAGCTTTGTGAATTTAGGTTGATCCAGTAGTTAAAATCTTATATCAAGGTCCACTTGTTGATGTTGTCTTCACTCGCAATTACTCCACATAATCCATCTGCAAGGTCTCACGATTTCTACTTGTGTATGAGTCGATGGACGATTACATATCTCATAACTCAATACTAGCATTAAACTGATCAATAGATTAATCCAATTGTACACTTGAATAATCTAGAAATCAATAATAAACCCTAGATATAGTGAAAACAAACGATAATGATTAAAACTCCAAATAAACTTGTATTACTAATAAAGCTTCACAATTAGAATATTGAATTCATCCTTAATCAATAAGAATTAGCTACTCATGATACAAGAAAGAAGAAGAAATAGCATGGCTTCCCCCAAAAGGAGTAAACCCTAGAATATGGAAAAAAATCTCTCTTCTCTATGTAAAACCTAGGTCTAAGAATATATTTGTATAGAAGTGATATCTCCAAAAGTATTAGAATTGTCCCTTACATAGGTGCCAAATTATAGAAGTGCCTGTACTCGAATCCCGGTAGAAATAGGTTTCCAAAACTCCAAAATATGCCAAAAATAGGTCAAAGCCAAATCTTCTCGCTCATTTTCTCGATGGCTCGACCCATCGAGATTTCTTCTTTTTTCGATTGTATGGCCCATCGAGAAAAAATATTTCTTCTGAGTTTTCTTTTCTCGATGGGTCCTCCCATCGAGAATATTGATTTTGTCGATGGCTTGACCCTCCGAGAAAATCTTGAACTTGTTTTTCTTATAACTTTTTTGTATGAAGTCGGAATGACCTCACTCTTTCGCCGTTGGCTTCGTTTCTTCGTTATCTTCAATATGGTGATGAGAAATCCTGAATTTGGACGACTTCCACTTTGTATTTGTCTCTTCTTCCTTTGTGGTGCTTCTCTTCATGTACAATCTAACACTTTGTAGCTCTTTTTTGGATGATTCACCTGCTAAAAGATAAATAAACAAAAAAAAACGTAATATACAATAATTCAAAAGAAATATCGAAAATAAGTGCATGAAATAACGATCAAAATATAGAGAAAATATGCATTTATCAAATTCCCCCACACTTAGCTTTTGTTAGTCCTCGAGCAAAGTAAAATAAACTAAACTAAACTAAACTAAAACAACAACTCATTTTTGTTGAGGACACGGTTACACTTAGCATGTGTAACACGCCTTTAAACCCCTAGGTTTCCCTTGTGGACGAGTTATAGTATCGTGAGGGTTTACAAGAGGTATACCGGCAAAACCTACTCCAACTTCCAAAAATTCCAAAGCACATGCATCCAAAGAGCTATGAAAACATAAATTTTTTGGAAACTTACAATAAGAAGTTATAAGTATAAAGAACATTATTCTCATGCTTAACTCTTGATTTATGAGAAAATCACCACATATAAGAATCCAGGTTCGAGAGCGATCGAATAAGCATTCTGCCTCACCAATAGGATTTTATGAATTTGACACTTAAAAGACACACTTTATGGTTCTCATGTGTGCAGGAAGGAGTAAAGATAAAAATCCTACACACGTTGAATGGTGGAAAGAAAAAGGAACCCTCCGAATTATATGAAGATGTTATCCCATAGAAACGTGGGATGAAAAAGAACCCTTTTTTTTCTTTCTGATGATCTATACTAAAGGAAATCAACCACTATGTAAGGATGGGAATGCTTACTTACCTTCTCACCCGATTCACAATCAACACCACTCTCACATCATCCAATAGAAACGTCTTCAGTCTTCAGTCTTCGGTATTCAACTATTGATGTGAACTCTTGAACTTCGCATAACCTTAACAAATGTAACTCTTTTTCTCAATTCCTTGTTGCTTGAAACTTCTTCATAAATTTCTTCTTCCCCACGACCTTATTAAAATGAATACAAAAAACAAACAAACACAATATATATATATATATATGAATAGCTTAATTGAAATACAAATTAACAATTGAAACTAATATGACCGCGGGAGAATGACTTTACCACTTGATTCTTCACAACTTATATTGTCTCGGTATTATAAACTTCATAAAAAATCACTTTATTTGCTTTTCTTTCGCTCGTGTACATTATTCTTCAACATGTATATATAATTCTGCTCTTTGTATTGTTGCTTTACTTGAATATGAATTTTTCTCCTTATTGTACTGTTTCTTGTAAACCTTGGACTTTTTAACTTTCCTTCAGATTTTCGATGCTCCTCTTTTTGATAATAATGGTGTTTCAATAGACCTGTTGTTGTCGAGCGAATGGTGCCAACTGCAAACAAGATTACAAGATAAAGTTACCAATTCTGATAACACCCTTATGATTGATAGAAATAGCACTGAATAGATCAAAAAGTATTGCTGAAATTGGTGCGAGGTTGGGTAGCTCATCATTCTACCCGGAGTTTGCGTAGATGAAACACTCTAAACGGAAAATTGAAGGTTTGATGCCTCACTCATGGGTATTGAATGATGAGCTTATCTAATATTGTACTCACTACCGGTAATTAAGTCCCTTTTTGTCAGCTCTAGACTCTCAACAACTAAGCAACCCGAATGTCTTTCTCTAATATTTTTAAGTTCAGTTATTTCGGTAAGAACTCCGTATGTAGACTTAGCTATAAGTATACCAAGTAACTCTAAAATATCTAAAAGTTGGAGGTTTTCATGCAAATATGTACAAAAAGTTCAAAAGTTCTACCTATAAAAGTAAAGACTAAAAATTCTAAATGCTTAACCACTCCCCCACACTTAAACTTTACATTGTCCTAAATGTAAATTGACTCCTGCAATGTAAAATCAAGATGGGAAATGAAATAATGATATACAAAATAAAAAACTCAAATTAAAGGGAAAGAAATACAAAACATATGGGTTGCCTCCCATTTAGCGCTTAGTTTAACATCCTCAGCCTGACCTTCTGGTTATCGCCCATAAACCAACAATCTGAAAATATGGGGATCCACCCAGATAATAGTCTGCAGTTCTAATAACAGCTTCACAAAAATGTTAGTATAAAATATAAATATTGAAACTGTTATTTGGTGGAAGTTTCCCCCATACTTAGTCTTTTCTACACTTGGAAGTGTATAAAAAACATAGAATACGAGAACTTCTTTGGGTTCCTCTCGGTGAACCTGCGCAGTATTAGAATCAAACACATCTAATGGTAGATAGTTAGAAGAAAAATAATTCTTAAGGATTTTTGGAGCATATATACTCAATCCTAAGTGATCCATCTCCTTAAAATCAGAACAACCTTTTTGGGGAACTATTTCTATCGAGGGAGGATCAAAAGATATAGAAGTATGTAAAGAATTAGAAAAAAAATTCACAATCTCTTGTATTACATGATCATCATCATTCTTAAAGAAATCCAATGAATTATTTACCTCATGTATATCGTGGTTCTCTATCAAACTCTTTAAAAACCATTATTCACCAGTTTCTGCTTCAACCAAAATCTCAGCATCATTATAATCCTTGATAAACTCAATTGGGTTTCCACGAAATCAATCAATTTGGTTTCATTCTCGACTAAAGGTTGCTCATATTTATCATCGTCATCGGACCAAAAAATAGGTTCATATGTAAGAGCGTCCTTTAATGTGTACTCCTTAGAGATATAAAAATCCCTACACTCCTCATAATCAAAATCAAAATCCTCTTCCAAAAAGTCTAATTCGTTGGTGTAGCTTCTAATATCTTTGTTTGAGTATGTTACACCATTTATGACAATAGATATGTCATACCCAATCTCCTCCTTTTGAATAGGCGAATGATCATTATTATGATCCGGAGATGGATAATTGTATCATTGTATCATTGTTGGATGGACTTTCAGAAGGTTCATCATCTTCAGCATCGATCGTATACTCATTACTAACCGTGGAAAATTCAGAATTATTTTGGCTTTGAGACCAAACTTCCTTCTCTTTTATTTCTTCTTTAAGTTGACCAACGTGATTCTTTAGGACTTCCATAGTCCTTTGAAGTTCTTGGAGTGTATCTTCAGTCTTGTGATTCCACTGTTCAAATAACTGGGTAATGATATCTTCTAATTTAGGATATCTTATCCCTTCACTTACTAAAATATCTCTAGCACAAATCTCCTCCCTTTAATTGGGTGAATGATCATGAATACGATCGTAAATCGGGTCAAGAATATTATAGTTAGGTTTGGTTGATGAAACTCTCTCTAAAATTGAATCTGTATGTACCGTATAATGTCAGAATTCATCTGCCAAACTAGAAGAAACATGATTAGTAGCGTTATTATCCTCCCATCCTTGTGATTGTTCACGTACATACCCATCATAAGGTTGTTTATATGTATGAGAATAATCATAAGGTTTCGTAGGATATTGATCGTAACCAAATGATTGGTTTTGTTTATACCCTTGGTATGGTTGGTAGTTATCATAAGACTGAGATTGAAAATTATATTGATTAACACTATGATATGATTGATCTTGTGCACCATACATGTTATTTCCGTAAGGAAACATGAGGACTCACAAGAACAAGAAAAAAAAGAAATATCTAAACAAAAATCTGAAAACAAAAATGATACTTACAACCTGTTTTCAAATTTACCTCCCGTCTTTGACAAGATTTGAACACCTTCAACGAGTTGTTACCACGAAACAATAATCTGAACAACACTAAAGAAAAACGTGAAAATGTTATAAACTACTAAAACAATCTAAAAAAAATAACAAATTAATTAACCAGTGTTCCCCGGCAGCGGTGCCAAAATTTGATGTGTGTCGTAAGTGCAACAAATTAATCAATATATTTCTCATTAATTAACTAGTAGTATAACGATAGTAAGGATCGTTCGCACAGAGAGTTGTGTAATTGAGATATGATGTAATCTTAGAAGTGGTAAATAAAGATTCGATTCTCGAACTTGTGAAGGTAATGATTTTAGAAAATATTAAACTTAACCTAAACTAATAAAAATCAGGAAAATACACTAGAGATGATTTTTAGAAAATATGGATAAAACTAGGAATCAGGAATCAGGTAATTCTAACAATTCATGTGATTAATCATGTAATTCTTTTTAACAATTTAATTCAAGTTTGCCAAAGATATGTTTCCTAAAAGAATAATTGTAAATCCTAAGCATGGGACATCAAGAGTAATTAACTAAGCATGACCCATCAAAAGAGAACACAACTATTTAATAAAAACCATTTTTTTCTAATTTAAATCCATGCAAATAATGATAAAAGAATTATAAATAATTATTAGAAAATAATTAAATCACATAAAATTGAGAAAAATACCTTATCCATCATCCCAGTAAATAAACTTAGCCCATGGAGAAGAAAACTTGCTCAAAAGATCTTTTCATTGCTCAAAAAGTTGATTACAAGGTGAAATAATAGTGCAACAGCTGAACAGATACGTTTATAAGTGTTACAGAATAGGGTTCAGCCGTTACAGAAGTGTTTCTAAGCAACAAAGGTTTAAAAGGATAGGCAACAGAAGCAGTTTGAATCAGCAACAGTTATAAGTGTGGCTGAGTCGTCTTCTCAGACGGTGGTAGATGAAGAACACGCCGGCCGGAGCAGCAGCAGGTGGCCGGCGATGACCGGAAATGGCCGGAAACTTGCTGTTTCGATCTCTAGGCTTTTTTTGTTCGATTCTCTTGGCTTCTCTTGGTATTTATAGATAGTAGAAACCCTAGAGAGAGTTCTAAACCTAATAGAACTCTCTAAAATAGCCCACAAATCCTAATCCTAATCGAAATCAAATTCCGGCCAAATACATGATTTACACACTGATTTCACGGGATCTTTTGATGTTTCTCGATTGTTCTAACTTGTGTGGGTTATCTACTATCATTTGGAACAATCTGGAAGCAAAAGAAACCAAATTTTCACGTTGCTTTTGTGTTGCCAGTGAAACAGACGAGTCCGATGAGTTGACCCGGTGACGGCCCGATCCAGCTCGCTGGGCTGACCCGCTGGGTTGACCCGATCCAGGGGTGCCCCAATCCAAAGTGTGGGTGCTTTGATCCATTTTCCCGGGTGCCTTGAACACTTTTTGAGCCAATTTTTCCACAAATCTTTATTCTTCTAATGTACCTACAAAAGCAATAAAACACGTAATAGACACAAAATCGAATACTAACTCACTAGAAATTAAGGTGCAAATTAGACACTAAAATGTGTCTATCAAGATATTATTTAGATTAGCGAAACTATAAAAAAAACAATAATAAGGGGAAATTGGTTGATTAAAGCAGTTAAAAGAATAATAATAAGACAATAAGAATAAAGGGATGATTAGGGAGTCCTTTGCCGTTACTAAATGTTGACTGAATTAGTATACTTATCTATCTTTTGTTAGAACCTTCCATCACCAACCGTAGAATAGCATCTAAATCAGTGTTATCCACGAAACTCTTTTTATCACTGGATACGGAAGTTCTCGACTACCAGATTTTATTCGTGTAGATCACCAAGTAGTAGATCACTCAAGGTGTAACCCAATCGAATGCTTTAAGCTTTGTGAATTTAGGTTGATCCAGTAGTTAAAATCTTATATCAAGGTCCACTTGTTGATGTTGTCTTCACTCGCAATTACTCCACATAATCCATCTGCAAGGTCTCACGATTTCTACTTGTGTATGAGTCGATGGACGATTACATATCTCATAACTCAATACTAGCATTAAACTGATCAATAGATTAATCCAATTGTACACTTGAACAATCTAGAAATCAATAATAAACCCTAGATATAGTGAAAACAAACGATAATGATTAAAACTCCAAATAAACTTGTATTACTAATAAAGCTTCACATTTAGAATATTGAATTCATCCTTAATCAATAAGAATTAGCTACTCATGATACAAGAAAAAAAATAGCATGGTTTCCCCTAAAAGGGGTAAACTCTTGAATATGGAAACAAAAAACTATTTTCTCTATGTAAAACCTAGGTCTAAGAATATATGTGTGTAGAAGTGATATCTACAAAAGTATTAGAATTTTCCCTTACATAGGTGCCAAATTGTAGAAGTGCCTGTACTCGAATCCTGGTCGAAATAGGTTTCACAAACTCCAAAATAGGCCAAAAATAGGTCAAAGCAAAATCTTCACGCTCAGTTTCTGGATGGCTCGACCTATTGATATTTCTTTTTTTCTCGATGGGATGACCCATCGAGAAAAAATATTTCTTCTGAGTTTTCTTTTCTCAATGGGTCATTCTCTAGAGAATATTTATTTTCTCAATGGGTCCTGAACTTGTTTTTTTATAACTTCTTTGTATGAAGTAGGAATGACCTCATTCTTTCGCCGTTGATTTCGTTTCTTTGTTCTCTTCAATATGATGATGAGAAATCCTGAATTTGAACGAATTCCACTTGATCTTTGGCTCTTTTTCCTTTGTAGCTTCTCTTCATGCACAATCTAACACTTTGTAGCTCCTTTTTGGATGATTCACCTACTAAAAGATAAATAAACAAAAACAAGCGTAATATACAATAATTCATAATAAATCTAGCAAATAAGTGCATGAAATAACAATTAAAATATAGAGAAAATATGTATTTATCAGTAGTCACACCATTGACCTTGTTGAAGCTGATATCTTTAGCAACAAAATTGAGGAGCTTGATATCATGGACTTGGGGTATATTACCTGCCATAACCCTATCATTCTTAACTGGTCAGAGGCTTGATAAAGGTCTGGCTTCTGAAAACTGGTTAGACTTATTTTCTAACTCTATTATAAACCTTTCTGTTATTGGCTCTGACCATAACCCTATACTTCTTAATTTTAATCCTAACTGGAATCCTGGAAGAATCCTATTCAAATTCTTTGGTTCTTGGCTTGATCACCAGGATGCAAAGATATTATAGCTCAATGTTGGTTTATGGATCTTGCCGGTTCTTCTGCCTTTATCCTTGCCAGAAAGCTTAAGGAGGTTAAATTCAAGGTCAGTGTGTGGAATAAAGTGGTTTATGGTAACATCAAAATCAACCTGGAGGAAATCATTAAACATTTGGATTGGATTACCAAAAAAAAAATTGATTCTCATAGAGGCTTTACTTTGAGCGAAGCAAATCTCTCTGTTAACAACTGGTACAACATTCAAGAGAAATTCTGGAAAAAAAAGCAAAGACCAAACTATAAACCTTGGTAACAGGAACACTCATTTCTTCCATACTTCTGCCAGAAAAAGAATGAGAAGGAATAAAATTGAAGTTACTCAAGACGACAATGGTAATTGGATAACTGATGGGAATTTGGTCTGAATGCTTCACCAACCAATTTGAGCTAATGGCTACTGTTGAACCTGTATTTCTTGATAACACCATTATTGATCTTATTCTTAGATCCATATTTAATTCTGAGAATGTTCATCTTCTGGTTACCCCAGATGCTTCTGAAATCAAGAATGTTCTTTTTTAGCATAGAAGGAGACAAATCGCCTGGTCCTAATGGTTTCCCACCTAATTTCTTCCAATCTACTTGGGATATCATGGGTAAGGACATTGTCAACATGGTCCAACATTTTTTCACCTCTAGTTTTATGCTCAATTCAACCTTCATATCCCTTATACCCAAAATCGATGCTCCTTCTTCTCCTTCTCACTTTTGGCTTATATCCCTTTTCAACACTACATATAAAATCATATCTAAGATCCTTGCTCAAATATTGAAACCTCTCCTTCCTAAGCTCATATCCC
Source organism: Papaver californicum (assembly GCA_023531435.1). Taxonomy (NCBI): domain Eukaryota; kingdom Viridiplantae; phylum Streptophyta; class Magnoliopsida; order Ranunculales; family Papaveraceae; genus Papaver; species Papaver californicum. Next base: position 118,114 of record JAJJMC010001370.1, read on the forward strand.
CTTTTCAATCGGCTTTTGTGCATGGAAGGAAAATCTCTGATAATATAATTATTTCCCATGAGCTTATTCACAATATGAACACCAAAGTGTGTAAAAAGGTGGAAATGGTACTCTGGGGATTGAAATTGACATGGAAAAATCTTTTGACGGAGTGGATTGAAATTTTCTTCTTGTCATTTTGGCAGAATGGGTTTCAATGAGAGATGGTGCAACCTTATTAATCAATGTAACTCAACCATTAATCGTGTTGTCTTGGTCAATGGTGTCCCTGGTAAGTTCTTCAATCTCTCTAAAGGCCTGAGACAAGGTGTTCTTCTTTCCCCTTATCTTTTTCTCCTTTGCATGGAAACCCTGTCTAGGAAACTCCTTCATGCTGAAAGTCTTGGTCTGATAAATAGGTTAAATATTAGCCCTGATGCTCCCTCTATTTGCCACCTTCTCTTTGCTGATGATTGCATGGTTTATGTAAAGATAATCTGGTAGAGAGTGGGAATCTGGTGGAAATTTTCAGACAATTCAGTGTTTCTTCTGGTCAAATAATCAATTTCTCTATATTTGGTATCTTCTTCAGCAAAAACACTTGTCCTTATTTAGCTGCTAATATAAGTGCTGACATGGGTATTCAGATGATCAATGTTCAATACAAATACCTTATTTCCCCTTTTTTCACTAAGAAAAGAATAATTCTATCCTTCCAACCATGCATTGACAGTCTTAAATTCAGATTAAAAGGTTGGAAAAGTATAACTCTTACTCCTGTTGGAAGAGCCACTATGATAGATAATGTCACCTCTACTTCATGTACTTACCAGATGAATTGTTTTAAACTTCCTAAACAAACCTGCAAGGACCTAAACAAAATTCAGAGAGATTTCTTCCGGAACAAGGATCCTGAAAAACCAAATGGGTTGAACTACATTGCTTGGGATTTTGTATGCAATCTAAAGGAGATGGGAGGACTTGGATTCAGAAATCTTAGAATTTTCAATGAGGCTATGATAACTAAAATTGGTGAGGCTGATTTAAGAACCAGATTCTCTTTTTTCTTCCATTATGAGGGCAAAACATATTGGTAACCAGAAAATAAGGAGAATGGACACGACCCCAAAACACATTGATTCTTGGATTTAAAAGTATCGTATCTGGAAAGTGGGAAATGGTCAAACTATCATGATTTGGACTGATAGATGGGTTACATGTAAAGAAAACATTCTGGAGAAACCTCAAAATTATCCCACTGACCTAATCCATGTTAGGCAGCTTATAAATTCTCAAGGCAATTGGGACTCCAACATCTTAGCTTTATGGTTTTCTCCCAAAGACCAAATTGTTGTTCTTAATACTCCTTTATTGTTACTGATGAAGATTGTACTGCCTGGAGATTAAGTTAACAAGGTGATTTTACTGTCAAATCTCCTTAAAACATGAGAATTGAAGAGAATATAAAAATGATAACATCAATCCTGCTTGGAAGGCCATCTGGAATGTGGATTCTCCCCCTCTATTAATTTGTTCATTTGGAAATGTGCTTAAAGTATCTTGCCTACTAATGCTAGAACTGCCAGCATTCTGCATTACATCGATCCTATCTGCAGAAGGTGTAAAAGTGCTAATGAAGATATCTCTCACTGACTGATGTTCTATCTCTTTGTTGCTTCTGTTTGGGTTAAGATTTTTGGGAAAAATCACAAGTTTTTCCATAATTTTACTAGCTTCCATGAATGGCTCAACTATCTTTTTTCTTCTGATAATGCTTCCTCCTCCTGGACTTCTTCTTATGCTACTACAACCTGGTTTATTTGGAAGGATATATGTGATCTGGTTTTCAAAAGAGATTCTCATTCTGCTGATTCAATTGCTCACAACATCAGACAACACATAAGTTCTTTTGACAAAGTGATACACAACAAAGATCATATTATTAACAACCTTTATTATCAGGTTGCTGATGAGGAAACAAAAAGCAGAATGTTAACTCATCACAGACAAAAATTTGGGCTAAACATTAGCATTTGCTATCTGGGAACTAACAACTCTCCTATAACAAATGCTAGTACACCCACTCTTCATTGGACTAATGTTGCTTTGTTTGCCATGTCCTTCACATGAAAATTTATTGGAGCAAGAACTTATTCTATCCACAGAGAAGATGGCAATGGAGCAGGAAAAGAGCTGAGCTAGCTGTGCACTGTGCCAAGAAGCTGCAAACCACAAATGTCGATTTCTCTTCTGAAGAAAAAGCAACTCTGGAGGCTATTAAGAATATCTACAAAAAGAAAGTTCAAGGAAAATTTGGCTTAAACTATCATCAAATGCTAGGAGGCAATTTTGAAGAAATCTTTTTTGTACTGGGGAACCTAAACAAAATCCAGCGTAGTGAGAACATCCTTGCTTTTAATTTAGTCTGTCTAATTACTCAAAACAACATCACGGAAAATATATATTGGAATAACAATGTTTTGGCTATCTTCAATCTCCCCTTCTTAATGTTAATAAGGAGATCAATAAGGATACCAAGACTCTGCAGGAGACTATTCTAGTCACTGCTAAGAGTCTCTCGAGAGGTAATTTATTTTTATTAAAATAAAAGACATAGTAAATTTTTCACCAAATGATGTATTTTTCTTTTCAAAGATACCAAATAAATGCACATGGCGCATGGATTCAGTTTCCACAGTGTTGGAAGAACACCTATGCTGTTAATGTTCATGCACGACGGTATTAAATTAGTATTGTGAAAAATTAAGGCAAATAGTATTATACTTGGAACTACTTGAGATAAAATCAAAAGGATATGGCCATGAATTGTTGATAAGTTTAGTTTGCTATTGTAAAGAAAACAACACACTAGTAGACTTTATATGATATCGTCGTGGACTCGTGGCTATGTGATCCCTATCACTTCTTCTTCTTCTTTTTTAATGCAAATGTGATCCCTATGACGTCCCCTCTTGAAAGCGAAGTTATCTATCCGAAACGTAACGTATAAGTGCCGTCGTAAGGTTGATTAACAAAAAAAAAAAAAAGTTTCAGTAATACGATGGGTAAAATTGTTTTTGTCCTTAACTTTTAGTGTTTTTTTAAGCATAATAGCTTCTAATTATAAACTCTCCTCAAATTTTTATATCTGTAAAATCTATAAATCTACTGGTTGCATGGTCACCTCGACGGCGTTTTTTCAGTCACTTTCGGCTATCCATCAATCAGTGCCTTCAGACTTGTGCGCATATTCCCACGGCGAAGCTCTATGGAGTAGGAGTGTTTTACAGACGAATAGGGATCTATGTGATGTGATGAGATATCCGTTTTCAGTTTTTAAACATGCAATGGGCATGACGAAGCAGACGCTTCCTTATTGTTTATAAATCTCTTTAAGTCAAAGCTCGAGATATCAAGGCCACAAGTACATGTGACTATGAAACGTATTAAAATTGCAAATATAAAATTAGCCGACATTCCATGAAAAATAAATAATTTTTTGAGGTTTTGCCTCAAATTGCAAATATAAAATTGTTATTACTACTGTACATGAACTGACAAAAATACTTTATCATATTTTTGATTAAATTATACTGCATCAGCTTCAATTGGAATCATTGGACAAAAGCTGTCTTGGATTATAACGAATAAGTCACCTTATTGGCTAACTTTTGACTGCTCCCAAGGACAATAAATCATGCATGTTACTCCTCGGAAGTCAAGCAAATAATTGACATTCTCTTTAGTGGTTGCTTTGTTCTGATCTTTATTGTACAATATAATTCGTTGTCTATTCTATCTATCGATAATAGAGGAGTAATCTACAAGCACCTTCATTTCTGTCTTTTTATTTTTCTATATTTGTTTCTCGGTAGTTGTGGGTTGTAGCGAATTCTGCCGGAGCAGCTGCCTAAAATTTAATCAAAATCAAATAAGAACATGTCACGAAACAGATTCAGATTCTCATACAGTTTCCACACTAATTTCTTTTTTGAAAAAAAAAAACAGAATTAAGTGAGGCAAAAAAGAAAAGGGTGAAAAGTTACCACCTTCGATAACAAAAACTCAACCATTACTCTTGTAAAGAAGGCAGGCTATTACCAGAAAATCAAAAAAGTATAAAACTTATACGGATTCGAAATAAAATTAACAAAAATTACAGAACAAAATATCAACGGCAATAGTCCAACTTTGCTAAAATTATGACTCTCTCAAAAGCATTTTCCACAAAAAAAGATTACAACGACAACGATATAAACGATATGGATCCAATCACATTTTTTGCTTGTTTGTAATTTTTTTAGGAATCGAGCAAAGTGGTTGGTCAAGGACTTGAACCGCTCCATTGAAGTTGGGGAGTTGTTGAGCGTTGAAAAACAAAGAACACTTCTACGAGGGCTTAAGGAGATATCTAAAGAATTAGCTAAAGAGATAGATAAACCTATGAAGGATGTCTCAGAGAATGTGGTCGTAGTGGATGAATAAGTTATGGACTTGTTGGACCTTAGTGCATCTATCTTTTGCTATCTAAGACTTTGTAGTGTGGTTGGTTATGGATTTGAATGGATATTAGTTTTTTTATTATTAATATGAATGTACTTCTTAATTTAGCTTGAATGGATAGCTTGTGATTACAAAGTTTTTATTATTAAGTGATTCATGGTATAAATAGCTGAAAAAACAAAACTCATGGTTTTTTACGGCTAGGACATGATTAAGAAAACCTAGTCGTAAAACTGCTACATGTATATCCAGGGGTACTTACGGCTAGCTCCACAACATTAGCCAATCGTATATGACCCTAACTTTAGTTACGCTAGCACTTTGAACAAACCTAGCTGTAAAAAACCGATTTGTTGTGTCTACGACTAGGTTTTAACAATTACCTAGTCGTAATTGACATTGAGTTTCTTACTACGGCTAGGTTTTTGAATAAGTTTGGCCGTAATTTCCCATGAGGCTTGTTTTAACCCAACCGTAGACAACTCATCTAGTTATCCTTACGGCTGGGTTTACCTAATAATCTAGACAAAAGTTTGTCTTACGGTTGGGTCGATACACCCACTTCCTAGCCGTATGTTAAAGAAAAATTCAAAAAAGCAATAATTGTTTTTGTTGACTAGTACACTTTCTCCCAAACGGCCATATTTTAAAAAAATCTAGTCGTTGGGTGTTTCATCTATATATAGAGGAACTATTCTCTTATTCTCTTCAAAATTATTCCCATTCTTCTTCTGAATTGTTTTCTCATCCATTCATAATAAAAAAAAAACACAAATATGATTTCTGCATTCAGCACCGGAGAAGATATTGCTATAGTTCGGGCATGGGTGACTGTAACAAACTATGACTTAGATCGAAACAAAAACGTTTCTCAAACCTCAGATTGTTTTTGGAACCGTGTATTTCACATTTCTATAGCGTTAGATGGGAATAGAGGTTCAAGAACAATGAATGAAACCAAAGCCAGATTCAAATTGATTTATGATAAATATGATAATTATAGAAGGGCTTTATATGACATGAAACAAAGTTATCCTCACATCGATAATGGGAGACTAGTAAGTATATCTCGATACCTTATATATCAAATCCGATTAGAATAATATTAACTTATAACTGATTTTATTTGTTTTAAAGTAGATTGATTCTTAGACGATATAAGGATGTTTTTGGGGAAAATTTCAACCATCGTGAATGTTACGAAGTCTAGAAAAAATATATTGAATATTTCAACATAGATTAACTCTTTATTGTAATTTCCATTCCTTCAATGTAATGTTCTTTTCACTTATTATAATGTCCTTTCTAGGGCTGCACAAACTCGACCCAACCCGCCAACCCGACCCGCACCCGGCCCGCCGATAAACGGGTCGGTTGCGGGTGCTATTTTCTTTAACCCGTCTTCTGGCGGGTTGGGTGCGGGTGATAGATCCTCTCACCCGACCCGACCCGCCCCCCCGCCAGAAAATATTATCCTCGTTAAAAGAAAAAAACCTGTTTTCTACCTCTTTCTCTCTTTTAGTTCATTCTCTAGAATCTCTACCAAACCTACAAACTCAGAGCAAAAAATCAGACCAAATCTATCGCCATGATAAGTTAAAAATCTTATTTCGTTCTTCCATATTTTTCTTCATATCTTCAATAACCTTTCCTTCAAAACTCTTTTCTTCTTCAACGATTGATTACTATAAGAAGCTTGTCTAGAATCCTAATGGAGATGATTGTTCTGTTGATGATGAACTTAAGACCTAGCATATTGAATATGTTAAGGTCAATCAGGCTACCTTGTTTGATCTTATGGTTTGACTCCAATTGTATTCATGGTTTTATTTTAGGTCAGTAATCTTTGTAATCATGATTTAGGGTTTTTTTCATCTATTTAGGGATTCCTGTTTTTTTTTTGTGATATTGCAATTAGATTAATTTTTCTCCAGATTGAGCTTAATTCATGAAAAATCTAATGTTTAAAATATTTGGGTACCTTTCATTTTGGATCCTGATTGTTCTAGTGTTGGGTTTCTTGGATTATTAAATAATTAGGACAAAGAGAAAACTTCTGGGATTTCTTTTGTTACTACTTCCTTTGTTGCTTCTTCTTTTGATGCAGTTGAGTTTGATACATTAATGGATGTTGAGTTTAATGATATTAATGGGAATCATGTGGGTTTGGATCCAAATGATTTGGTTTCTACTCAAGTTGGTGATTTAAGTGTTATCGATATTGATATTAAAAGTGGGGATTTGATTAATGCTTGGATTGAATATGATGGTGAAAGTAAAGTTTTTAATGTTTCTGTTTCTTATTAATGCTTGAGATTCATATTATTGATTGGTGGAGTTTTTCCTCTTCATTTCATGGAAAATCTGATTCTAGTCCTGGTCATGGTCCTGTCTCTGGTCCCGGTGTTGGTGTTGGTGCTAGTTTATCAGCACTACCGGTCCACCACCACCACCACCACCACCACCAAGGACTAATTTTTATGTACCAATGGAGAATTTCTCAACTCTATCATCACCACTACCTTCATTGGCTCCTTCTTTTTCAAATTCAGAAACTGAAAAACCATGAATCTTCATCAAATTGTCATAGCCAGGAGCTAGCCATGTAAACAAGGTCCTGGGCGGGTGACCCGCGGTCACCCTCACCCGACTCGCTGTAAAGTCGGGTCAGACCCGACCCGACCTGTACTACGGCGGGTTGGATGCGGGTGAAAAATCAAGTCACCCGCCAACTGGCGGGTCGGGTGCGGGTGGGGTCAAACCCGACCCGAACCACCCGATGTGCAGCCCTAGTCCTTTCCTTAAATGAAAGTTGTTATCAAGCAATATTGGTGTTTTACAACTGGATTGGCCACAAATGCTAACCATAAGTAACCCACAAATGGTAAAGCAAGGATGATTTACGGCTGGATCTAATGAAAAACTTTGGCCGTAAACATGGTTTACGGCTGGTTCGATACTCCACTTCCTGGCCACAAGTTGGCCTGATTTTTTATTCAAACACACTTTATTAGGGTGTTTTTGAAAAATAGAGTCGTTAAAACACTAGTTAGGTGCGTATTGATTGAAAATTGAGTCGTTATAACAGTAATTGGGTG
>JAJJMC010001370.1:126093-152676 GCA_023531435.1 Papaver californicum
CACTCTATTATACTTCTAAATGAATCAACCCAATTTTAGTTTGGATGAAGACCTTTCTCTTTGCAAGAACTATGTATTATGCTATCCAGATAGAGGAGAAGGACGAAGGCAAGATGGTTTGTCAGTCTTAGCTATTGGAAAAATATTTACGACAACTTCTGTAGCGACACTGGTAAGACTAACAACCCTAATGTATATTTTTTGTCGATTTATGGATATACAAAAAAAAAATGAAAGAATATATGGGTTTGATTCGTCTTTGTAATGAACTTGAACTTCAAGGTGAAACTGATGATGAAGTCGTATCTCAAGCTAGAAAGGAATGAAGACTGTGGAAAGGTTCAAATTTCACGCTTGAACCTCATTTTGATGTCCTTAAGGACTATTTCATATTTCGTATGAGATATTAGAATAATTTTAATTTTAAGGGCAATAATTGTTGTAAACTATGTATTTGGCTAAAATAGTGTTTATTGAATGAAAGCATATTTACGGTTTGGGTTAAAATCGATTTCAAAACAAGTAGAATCTCGAAATCCAGGGTCACTTACGGCTGGAAAATTCTCATTTTCCCACAATCAACCTAGCCGTAAGTATGTGTTATTTCTCTTTAAACATTATTGGTCAGGTTTACGGCCAGGTGTGGCCAAATTCCTAGCTGTAAAACTTCAAAATCACAGTTTTACAGCTAGGTTTCCTAGTGTTCCTAGCCGTAAACCTTGGAGCATTTTAAATTTCGTAATCTAGGGTCATTTATGGATAGAAAATTCCAGTCGTAAGTCACTCTGAATTTTCACTTCTCATTGATTTTTTAATGAAAAATTGGAGAAACCACAACAAAAATTGGCAAAATATATTCTCTTAGCCAATGAGTAATTCAAAATACATATATTATCATATAGTCACCACCATTCATCACATCTACTCAATTACATATGGTGGTTCTTTTGGTTTCGATATGGTCATCGCATTCAAAAGTTCAAATTGGTGATCGAACCTATGACACCAACCCTTGGAGATTTCGTTGCCGCATGCGCTGCAAAGAGGAGGCAATGGGTTATCTTATTTTAATTGGATACCGATAAAATGACATTTCCGTACGTGGGACATGAAAACTCTTATATTAGAAAATTCTCCTACATAAGTGGTTTTTGTTGGTATGATCGTACACACCATTGCGAGCGTAAAGTAGCGCACGATGCAAGACGAGTAAATGGCCGCAAAAACGGTATGGACATCCAATGATCACTTGTAACGTTGCGTTGTAATTTAAATGCCTTTCAAATGCAACGAACATTTCCTCAATATCCGCCTCTTGTTCTCCCTCTTCCCCAGATCCCATCATTGCCTCATATAAATCCGGTTGTTTTCGGAGTTCACACAACATCTTTTCGCCTTATGTTGGTGTATTCATCAACATTGTTAGTTCCTGGCCCTCTATAAATTCCAAGTTGTTCCGTGGAAATATGGAAACCACAAATCCCATCACCATTAACATCGTCGGGTTTTTTTATATAGTCCTGAATGATTACGGGAACATACTCCAAGTATTCTTCACAAATAATATACCTAGTTCGGTAAGTTTGACCTTTCTCATCTCTTAGGGGGCCAACCATCCTTCCTCTTGCGATACGAACCGTCTCCTTCTCACAATTTAATGTTATCATTACAGGATTTTCTTCAACCGCCAATGTTTTTCCTTCAACATCAAACATCCTTCTTGCTAATTTTTTGATACCAATTTTAGAAGAATCAACTTTAATGGTTGAACTTCCTTGGGAGCAAAGCTCCGACCCTTTTCCCTTTACATTTCTAATGCTTGGTCTGTTTTATTCTGTTGGACTCCGACCATGTTTGTTTGTAGCCGTACCTTTTTCTTTCACATCCTCCTCCTTATACAATGCTCTCAAGTGATCAAAACCCAAAGGCTCTCTTTGATTTGAACTCCCATTTTTACGTTCTTTTTCAACAATTTTGCATTCTCTTGGACCATTTTCTTTGCATCCTTCCTCTCTTATTTCCTTGTCTTTTTGTACTAGGCCTACCCTTTCTTTGTATCTTAGCCGGTTCCATAATATAGTCTCTAGTGAAAGGTCGGTTAAATTTCTGCAACTCGTACAACCAAATTTGTATTTGGGATGGATTCAATGAAGTATACTTGTCAAAAAATTCCTTGTGAGCTTCGGTGTCGCAAAACACATCACCTAAGCCTTCATTCGGTAATGGATTGTTGAATGAAATATGTCTCCAAAAAGGATCCACGTCTTCGATTGGGATCACTTGTTATTCGTACCTAGCTATCACATGCCGACATGGAAGTCCCAAAGTCGACATGTTGGGACAAATACACTTTTCACCCAGAATAGGCGTTTTCATCTCATCAACTTCACCCATTGTCTTCTCAATGGCTCAATGAGAGACATAGTATGTTATTCCTCGTAGCCAAGGGTTATCCAAATAGACAACATGCTTTCTAGATCGGCTAAATTCAAAGAGCCCATTGATTCGCTGGAGCTCACGCTTGAAGTAGTTTTCCATAGCATCGAATAACACAACAAATCCACCGTCACACCCATTTAGTTTACTCTTAAATCGATTGTGAGATGACTCGACCATACTAGTTGCTTGGTTGTCATAGTGTTTATGTTTGTTTACCCACGCTCTCACAAACTTTTCCTTGTGAGGATCCAACAATTGTTTCTTCAAATACTCTAGAACATCCAGGTCGCTATCCCAATAGGCCATTAACATATACTCATTTTGAAAGTAAGTTTCTTCTGTAATCGACCATGTCAAAGCATCCTACTCTAAGCTAATACTAGCCCATTTTACCTTGGCTACTTTGACGCTTTTCTCGAATTCGTCTTTCTACACTTGTTGTTTCTCTACTGGTAGTTTGTTAATCTTCGCCATCTCGGTTTTCCTTGGCGGTACGATTTTGGTCTTGGAATTGGTTTGGACAGTATTCCATATATGCAACGTGCATAGAAGATGATGTGTGTCGGGAAAAATACGCTCTATCGCCTTCATCAATGTGTGCTCCTTATCCGTAATCATCACCTTGGGAGTATAGCCCTCTTTGTATAATAACTTTACCTTTTGTAATGCCCACATGTAACTTTCCTCCGTCTCATCTTGTGAAAAACAAAACCAACACTAAAAGACGACTTCGTGGATGTTTGCCCGACAAAGTTTAATATTGGCATCTTGTACTTGTTTGTTTTATACGTGCAATCCATAAAAATAATTTTATGGAAGCATCTTGCCAATGTTACAAACTCCCGATGAGCCAAAAAAAGATATATCACTTCCCCGTTCTCATCTTTCTCATACACTACCGTGTAGTTCGCCTTTTCCCCCAAATAGAATAATTGTTGCATAAGTTCTCTATTTTGCCATTGCTCACTTCTTAATTTTTCTCTTGTATTGTAGGTGGTAGTCAAGGTAGATGAGTTATTCTTATTTAACGTCTTCACACCACAAAGCATATCAATAGGTCTTGCACGTTTTTGACTCAACACATCTACTAGCTCCATCTCTTTGGGGTTGAGCCTTCCCGCATAAGGATGGTTTATCGAACTCTCCGGGATTGGGTGGTTATGAAATCCTGATACTACCTCACTCATAAACCACACTATCTTAACCTTGTTGTACTTAAATTGAATCTTAAAAGGGAAACCACACTTCTTTGTATGATTCACGCCCCTCTTCCTCGTGTTCTTTGGTTTATACAAAAAATCGTTTCGTTGATGACTCTTGTACTTGCCACTATTCTCGCAAACCTGAAATGAGGTGGGTCTTACTTGGTTGTTTTGAACTACAACACACATCTTTTTCAACCCTTGTTCTCGAGCCCATTTCTTCGCATCGTCTATATGTACCCATTCATAGTTATTTGTGTAGTGATCACTTGTATCTGCACTTAATCGCTAATAGCTGGGGGTTGATGCTCCACTGGTTCAGGTATGGTCTCCATCTAAGAAAAATGAAACATAGCCGTAAGAAAAACATTCAAAACCATATCAAGAACCAATTTACGGTTGGGTCACAAACTATAACCTAAGCGTAAATACTAATTTATGACTGCAAAATTGATCGTAACCAAACCTGAGTTTTTATTACGGTTGGCAATTTCTGCCGTAAACATATCCTATGGCCAGCTCGATAACATTTCCCAGCCATAAGTGACCCTGAGTTTTGTTTACGGCCATCTTTTTCAGCCGTAGTGGATAGCATTTAATATTCCCGTACAACTACGACTGGGTTCGGGTGGGTACGACCTAGTCGTATGTAAGTTTTATGGCTAGGAGTTCTTATTTATCCAGCTGTATATCAGATTTTACGGCTGGGAGTTCATATTTTCCCAACCGTATATAACTTATACGGCTAGGAAACCATTAACTCCCAAGCGTAATTAGCCTACGTCTGGGATTTGGGGGTTTTCTGCCAGCGTAAAAATCAAAATTTCTACGTACTTTGAGCAATTACATGCAACAAAAACACTATTGGAGTTAAGTTAGATGTATACCTGATTATTTTGAGCTTCATTTTCTTCATATTCTTGGCTTGGATCTTCAAAATCATAGTAAGGTTCATATTCTTGAGTTTGAGTTAAAAACTCTTGATTATCTAGAAAATCAGCCATCTCTGGATCATTGTTTTGTTGTATGAATATCTTGTTTGATTTAGAAGAAGAGGATTCATCTACCTCACAACTCTTATTAGAATCACTCATTTGGGTGTTGAAATCAAAATTTCTAGGTTAAAAAAAAATCTTCTTTTTTGTCCACTTCTTCTTCTTCCCCCTCCAAAAGATAATAAAAAATGTTTTGATTTTAGATTTTCATATTAACTTTAAAGTAATTCCTTAAACTAATCAATCAATTAACTAGCTATTAATTAGTTTAGTATTAACACTAATTAATCTAGGATAGTCTAGATATTATAAAAATACTAGGATAAAAAATATTAAGGTTAGATTCCAGATGACAATATTTTATCATCTTATAAACCGTTATAAATCAAGGACTGCAGCCCCAATAATAAATTTTTTTAAAAAATATGAAAAATATAAAATCAATCTACTAAAGTAGCTCGAATTGTACATATCTTGGTAGTTCAACTGTTGAGTTGCGGTGAAGCATCGGCAAAGGCAATAGATAATTAGTATTACAATCATTTATCATAGGGCCCTCATATGGCTTCGATTTTTCCCTTAATTATGATTTTTTTTTTCTTGATACATTTTCCTTATGATGTTACTTATTGATTTTTGTTTAGTGTTATTGGGTTATCATAACAACTGGTTCACTTCAAAAGATCCAAGTAGTCAATCTAAAGATAAGGGCCAACGGTTTACAGTTTAAAAGCTGATACAGAAATAATGTGGATAGATATTTTCTATATGCATTGATTGGAAGCCAAGTCTTTGAATCGGATAAACTCGTGGGAGCCAAAAGTCTATCCAATTGGTATTGATGGCATATGCGTGTGTCCGGATATCATCACATCAGACTTGGAAGAAAGTATCCTTAATTTGGATAGGAACAGTATAGTTTGACGCATGGTCTCCTCAGTCCATGTCCCCTCCATGCGCGGTGGAGCCACATATTCGCCAACAGCTGCCATATGGCCACGGACCTACCTTGGCCTTTCATTCGCATTAATTGCGACTGGCATGTCATAGTGCATTCTTGATTCTTGATTAATATCACGCATTAATTGCGGTTGGCATGTCAGGGTGCATTCTCGATTCTTGATTAATATCACACGCTATTGGCCACACAATTAGGTTTCTAGTTTCTACGACCTTGTAAGTAGGACAAGCCTAAAATCGTGAATTATACATTTAATCATCTATACATTTGATTTTTTATTTAGTTTTATAATTTTCATCCTAAAACAAATTATATGTATTTATAAATTATCAAACTATACAATTTATATAATATTTTATTATATCATTATTAAATATTTTTATTATATTTTTTACTTTAGAATTTTTACATATATCAGTCTAAGTTCTATACCATTAACGTACACGTTATTTATTAACTATATTACATATGTCATGTGTATAGTTTATTTAAATCATAGTACTTAAGGTGAAACAATGTTAAAAATAATTTTTTACAGGTTAATGTATGTTAAATTTTATGTACCGAATTCGTATATGTAAAACGAATTATACACGTACATGTCGTTTCGAATTATCCGGAATCACGAAATATTGATCGAATAGTGGATCAGATGTACATTCTGCCAAAACGAATAATCCATATACATTTACCGTCCTGAATTCCCCCCATACATCGAATTGCTAACTAGGGTACAGAGTAGATTATTATGTCTAGTAAAGAAGCATGGATGGTAAGACCTTCAATCTTTTTCTTTTTTCTTTTTTCTTTTATTAATTGTTTTGGATGGAAAATCAGCGTAAATTATTACTACTAGATAAATGTGTATATATGGAGGTGGTCGGTTGTCTGCCAAGTAAAATTATTTCAAGTCCTTTCACTTTATAATTATAAATAAAAATATAGTTATAAGAACAAATTCGATCCACAGGGAGATATGGGTTATTATTCGTATTTGAAAACTTATGTAAAATGGGGATTTTGTATTTTAAAAGTAAAGTAATTATATTAACTGTGCTAGCAAATATTGAGTAAAGAAAATCAATAGGTTGAGAATACTGGTTAAGGGTTCAACTTCAATCAATATACAATAATAACTAGAATTATCACTTAATCATTCATTATAAAAAGTCCTAGAGTACCCCATCGAGAGCATACTGCGGTAAATTCCTTATGTCATCACATACCATAACAATGAATATGAAATTACTACTCAAAGAACAACCTAATGCAACATGCTATTAGGTTTAATTCTCCAAGAGCATTAGGTTCTATGAATTAGACTAACCAATGCAATAGATATACTACGAGTAATCTATTTAACATGGGTCAAGCTTTTACATGCAATCATTCAAAGTTTTTGAATACAATTGGTAATCACAATATACTACTTATGCCAAGGTTCATCAACAATTTCGTATCTCAAAACCGTAGTCTATCAATAGATATGCATTCATGGTTATCTAGTAGCGCTCCTAAGAAAATATTCATACAATCATACTTTCATAAATAGTAGAACAAGACAATAATGATTTGATTAAGATGATAAAACTAATATATTAATTTAGTAGCATGTTTATCATATCTGACTACATCCCTAACAAATATGAAAGATTTAGCTACTCATGGATATCTTAAAATCCATGGAAAAATAATAAGTAGAAAATTAAAGAAAACCCTAGGTTGTAGAAGAGACTACAACTCCAAAGCTCCTCCTCTTCTGTTCAAAAGATATGATATGATCCCCGACAATTCAATCCATATAAGTGTCTCTTATATACTAGTTCCAAATATAGAAGAACCCGTGCTCCAATCCTGGTTGAAATAGATTCCAAATATCAAGCCCACCTGTAGAAAGAAAGAAATCCGCAAAAACTCTGAGTCTGTTCGTTCATGTCTGAGCGACCACGACCCCTTGTAGTCGTCTAATTTTGAGAGACTATAGTACCTCCTAGTCATCCGAATCTGGACGACTACACTCTTTTTCCTGCTGGATTTCAGATGCCCAAGTCTGGCCGACTGCAGCTCTTCCTGGTCGTCCGAGTTTGGATGACTATCGTTCGTTTCCTTCTGGATTTTAGTCGGCCAAGTCTTGCTAACTATACCTGCTCCTGGTTGTCCAAGTCTGGACGACTGGCTTCTGCACTTCGACTTTTCAACTATATCTTCTTCATACGAAGTTAGAATGACTTCGTTCTTTCGTCGTTGGCTTGTTTTCTCATTCTCTTTGACATGGTGACAATAAATCCAGAATTCAAAAAAATTCCAATTCTTTTGAATTATGTACCTAATGAGAGACATAAAATAGAAAATTAATAATAATATAAAGTAATTCATATAAAAACTAACAAATATATGTATGAAAACGGTACTCAAAACATGTAAATTATGCACTTATCAGAAGGGCAGGGGACGACCTTGAATAAAATTGAAAATTACATTGTAGCATTGTTTTTGGGAGAGCGTTTTAAAGCACTGCTCGGTTGACCCTACGAAGGGTTGGTATGTCAAGTTTGGTTGTCAAGTTTAGTTCTAAAAACCAAAGTCGTTTGAGTAGACTACTAAAGTCAACTTCGTTAGGTTAGACTAAGAACATAGAATGTTGAGGCTTTCTCTACTTACTCTTTAAGATCTGAAGACATATTGAAGACAAAATGAAAACATAATCTTTCAATTCAAGGTTAGTAACTACAAGACTTTACTTATTCCATTTTTATCTATTGTTCATTCAAGTTTATATTCATTGAAAACATAAGATACGAAATTACGTTTGTTATAATGAATTTAATATTTTTGACTTGTTCATTATACATGTGATCAAAGTATCAGAATGTATAATATACATAGTTTCTTCGACAACTTAAATCGTATAGAGTTACAAATAATAGTTTATCTACAGACTTCATTGATTATGACATTACACTAATTGGTACTTGTTATTACTTAGTGTGTTGAACTTCCGGGTGAATCAAAACCTTATTAAATATGTTTGGAAGCAATTTCAGAAAAATATAATACAAAGAAGTAAACTTATGAAACTTTTTTTCATATTCGAAATAGGGTTCAAGAACGATCTCTGGTGAATAATCGTTCCATGACCGATCCTGCGTGAATCTAACTTTTGTTTACTTTTTCGATTAGTCTGTAAATAGTCATGGGTCTATGCAGATATCGAGAAGTGAATAATTTAGATTGAAAAGTTCATTAGAATATCGACATAATGATTTGAACATGTGCTGAACTTTAATTTCTTAATGTTCGAGAATACACTTTTATACTCAAGGAAAGATCCCACGATATCGATTTTTCAATATCATATCATCGACTTATATGCTTTCCAGTCCCAGAGGTTTACATATCTCTAGCAAACTATATTGTTTCTGAATTCCTGTTAGGAGGAAAATCTACATTCATCTATACATTTGATATTTTAAAATCTTGATTTAGGATGTTGAAGGGGTTCAAATTGCAAGTAGGAACATGTCTAGGCTTATCGTGTGTTTTATATTGCTTTGTTTTCGCACTCTTCTTGCCTAAGCTCTTGGATATTCTAGCATAAGTCATTGCTTATTTGAGTACCATATTCAATCTTATTTGCATATGCTATTATTTGTGGGGAAAAACGAATTGAGGGCTAATTTAGAAAAAAGTGAGGTAAGAAGGTGATAATTCATCAATCCTTAAACATTTGTACTGTTGAAGTACTTTTTTTAGATTCGAGAGATCAATTTGTACAATCTTGGACTAAACCAAGCAATGGTCGTTCCAGTCTTACTTCAGTCACAAAATGAGAAGGGTAAGGGTTGGTCTTAGGGAGGGAAGCAAGAGCAGGTCGAGGTCAGAGTATCAGACTCTGTTGGATGTAATTGGTGTGAATATCTATGAACAATTCTTCTATGTGAGAAGGTTGAATGATCAAGGTTGATCGACTTGAATTGTTCAGTTGTAAACTTGTTCTCCTTGTCCTCCTTTTTTTCAATAGATTGAGAATCTGTTTATCACATAGCTATTGTAACCACTCGACCTCTTTTCTGGAAGAAACTGTTGATGGTTGAGTAGTGGTGAAGTGGAGAAGGTGTTGCAACTGCTCTCCACTTCGATTAAGGCTGAATACTGAGTTATTCAACTTACCAATCCTCTACTCAACTGATGCTCGAACTTTCACGAATTTCACTTTTGTGGGTGCACTGCTGCACCACATTGTCATAGACCGCCATACCAAAACCCTAATGAATATCCCCCCATTTGTGACGTTTGATGTCTCATGTAATATTATAGTATTAAGCACTATGATGTTAATTCAATTGAGACCTTCTCAATGGGTTTGTTGACTAAAGACTTATCTTTCTTGACTAGTTGATGAGTCTATCTTGCTTGACTAGATTGATGAGCATGTCTCGCTTGACTATACTGATGAGTCTAGCAGAATAAAATAAATATATCTTGCTTGACTAGTTGATGAGTCCAGCATATTAGAATAAAAATAAATATGTCTTACTCGACTAGTTGATGAGTCTAACAGACTAGAATAAAAATAAATATGTCTTGCTTGACTAGATGACGAGTCTAGCAGACTAGAATAAATATGTATTTATTTGTGTAACGTCTATCTTAGTCAATTTTGCATTGAAATGCTTATTTGGTGAAAATAAGTGCATGCTGCTAAGCATGAAATTTTTATGTGAGAGGTATAGTATAGCTTAGGATTTTTGAAACTCGTCAAAACCCTAATTTATCAAACCTAAAATATTCACGTGAAAATGGAAAGGGAAGAGCGCCCAACTCTTGTCAAGCAAGTCTCTCACGTTTTTCTCTTTGCACTCGGCCTCACACGTTAAGGGTAAAAGAGCAAAACGCCAATTTTTGGTAAGAAGCAAGACGTCAAATTTTTTTAACAAGAAGCAAGACGCTTATATTTCACAAGAAGCAAGACGCTCATATTTTACTCTTTGTACTCACCCTCACATGTTGAGGGTAAAGAGTAAAATTGTCAATTTTGACAAGAAGCAAGTCGTGTGAACTTGGCTTTGTTTTTGAAGGCATGATAATTTTTCCTTGAGAATAGTCACCCAAGCTTAGCTGCTTGTCTAAGGCGCACACGTTGGAAGCAAGAGAGGTAGAAACGTCTCCCTTTTTAAAAATTAGGGTTTGAAATTTTTTGGTCAGAAGGAAAGAAGCTCACATTTTACTCTGTGCTCAATCTCACATGTTGATGAAAAAATAGTAAGATACCAATTTTTTAGAGATAAGCATGATGTCCACGCTTGGCTTCTGAGTAAGCGTGCAAGCCTGGCCCGAGAAGCAAGACGCACAAGTAAAGGTAAGGTGTGTTTGAAAAATTAGGGTTAAATTTCCTTTTTTCGAAATTAGGGTTTGAAATATTTTTTGACACACTTTTAAAACGTTTATAAGTGTTGTGAATTTATCTTCAAACCGTAATTAGGGTTTGAAAATACCTTTTGACACGCTTATAAGTGTTGTGAAGTATTTCAAAACCTAAATTGAATTATTTTTTTTGCAGAATTTTAAAATTTAGTATTTTTCAGACCCAAGTCTTAGGAGGTAATTTACTATTTTATCTCTGTCAAAAACCCACCATCTACATTAAGTCCCCTGCTTAGCGCGAAATAAGTAATGTTGTGTGGTAAGCACTAGATGGTGTCTCGTCATACGAAAAATAAAATAAAGCATAAATATTCAGTTTAGCAGAGGAGTAGTAGTCGGCTTGAACTTTTGAATAAGTAAGCTAGAAAGCCCTCTTAAATGTGTAAGTAGAGATCGACAACTGGAATGCTAAAGTAGGACTTGGAGTTGACCGAACAAGCACAGTTGTTGGATAAACTTTGCTAGGGCTGACAAGCAAGCTTGGAGTTTAGAAGCAGGACTGTCAATCTTTGAGCAAAATCTTGAAAAATAAACATTGATTTGGTAGTAGGCAGGCAAGCATGACCGGTGAGCGGACAAGCTTGGATGGTGAAGCAAGATGGACAAGCTAGGTCATGAACTAAGGCGGACAAGCTTGGTCTTGGATGCTAGACAAACAAGTATTGTCCATGGAGGTTGGGTGGAGAATAAAGGCTTGAAGTTTGGAAGGACAAGCATGCTTGGTAGGCACGGCTAAATAAGGCTAGCATGGCAGAAGGACCAAATCCACTTCTGAAAAAGTCCAGCTAGAACTTTATTTGAGCAAGTTTTTTTTTTTTGTAATTGTATTCTTAGGTATTTGGAGCATTCTTCTTCTACGGTAACATTGACGGGAAGGTTTTTTGGAACATTGGTTGTAGAGAGTGTAGAGGCAATGTTGTTGTCAGAACACTACGATAAGTGTTGAGGCATTGCTGCCTCAGAACATTGAGATGATTGTTGAGGCAGTGGTGCCGTCAGAACGCTGAGATGAGTATTGAGGCAGTGGTGCCTCAGAGCACTGAGATGTAAACTCGTGTATAACTTTTATCTAAAGCTATATAGGTATTTTAATGAGTCAATATTGTTCAATTGAGCGTGAATATTAACATGAGTTAATTTTTGGGAATCCAATTGCGGGATATAAAACCAAATGATACCCAGATTGCTCAATACTAGTGGACAATCCATCTAGGAGCTTGAGATTTGTTTATACAAAGTTGTATAGGTAAGTCAACACTATTCAGTAGAAAATGAATGTTGACATAAGGTAATTTTGGGAATTCACCTATGGAATATAGCACCAAATGATACTCAAATTTGTTCTATAATAGTGGACAATCCATCTAGGATCTTGAGATTTTATGTAAAAATTATAGAATATATGGGAATATTGTAGTGAGCACCAGTGTTATTCTGATGATTTTATACAGTGATGAATGTAAATTCATTCAGTAACTCTGATCATGTATGTAGTATTCTGACAAGCTCAGTCGTACATACAGAGAGACAAGTGTTTGAAGACCCATATAAAAAAAATTCTCTGTAGAATTCCGAGGTCTAATGTTTCTTAGGTCTGAGACATAATTTTATTATTTTAGGTGAAAATAAAATAACAAGGCTTAGTTGTTAGATATTACCAGAGATATTGCAGTTGGTTTGAATTTCGAATATCATCATGTTAATAGATCTGTAAGCCAAGAATGATCGACGTGGATGTATAGAGGCACAACATCATCATCAGGGATGCAACATCAACAACTCAGGCTTTTAAGTATGACTACGCAAGTTCATATTGTTGTACATGCAATAGAGAAGGCCACAACTTGGATGGATGAGTGAGATTCCACGGCTTGGACGGACGTGAGAGAGGATCCTTGGTCTGAACGGGCATGTAAGAGGAGAGCATGCTAAACGGACAAGAGAAACCTTATATGCTGGAAGAACAAGTGAAGAGGAGGGCATGGACGGACAAGTGTGAGTCCATTATTGGACGGACAAGCAAAAGGGTTCATAGCTTGGACAGACAAGAGATGATCCTTCTCCTCTCGGACTTGGTAAGTCCATTTGCTATAAAAAAGTCCATTTTCTATAAAAAGAAAAATTACTTCTTCAAACTGATATTTCTGTAAAATGATTGTGAGAGACTATATTCTATAGAATGCTGGAAGACCAGGATTTCTACATTCTATAGAATGCCCTGGCATTACCTTTTATAAATTCAAATAGCTTTTTTAAGTTTTTGAGGGTCATATGACCTCTTTTTCTCGTTTTTAACTCTCACAATTATCGGGTTTTTTTAAAAATAAACTTTCGGCTTTGCAGTAAAAAATAATCTAAATTGCTTTACTCAAAGTTGGATTCGTCAAATGACCGGCCAAATTCAAAGAAAAGACTAAAAGAGAAATGACTCCAAAAATTACCTTCCGAAAACCGTGAGGGCAACTGATTTTGCCCTCGTCACAAGTTAAATTAGAAGGGAGATATAGGGGCTCCTAAATTGATTTAGGGGCTCCTCTAATAAGACGAAATATGGACATTATGAAGTAAAACACTAAAACCCCTTATCCATAATATTTTCACAATACCCAAACCACCCCTCATTAGTAATCTTAATTACATTAATTAGTTAAGATTAATTTAAACTAATCATGATTAATTAAACGTAATCTTTGACCTAATCAAATGATTTGAAAAAAAAAAATTATTTGAATTTGTGTTTGGTGGGAAGCAAAACTTGATGAAATCACGATTTGAAAGATTCAAATTTTGTTGTTCAGAGAAATTTACGGTTGGGTTTCTTGTCGAACCCAACCGTAACCATAAGAAAACCGAATAATACCAATTTTTGGCCAGATTTACGGTTGGGTTTTAAACAAAACCCAACCGTAAATCAAAGAACAATGATGAACACCAATTTTTGGCTAGATTTACGGTTGGGTTTTCAACAAAACCCAACCGTAAATCAAAGAACAGTGATGAACACCATGTTTTGTGCAAAGTTACGGTTGGGTTTTTAACCATACCCAACCGTAAGTAGAAGAAAATGATGAACACCATTTTTCCCATAGTTACGGTTGGGTTTTAAAGGAAAAACCAACCGTAACTCATCCTTTTGAGAATTGATTTTTTTTGTTAAATTTGAGTTTTAAAAATCAAAATTTTGAAATAATTCAATCATTTTACTAGATTGAAGGTAAATTGGGTGTTTGAAACAAAGAAAAAACGAAAAACACACAAATTAGATAATCCAAATTTGTGTTATCCAGTAGAATTTACGGTTGGGTTTTGGCTTATAACCCAACCGTAACAATTCTGTTAATATTTGTTCCAATTTCAACACATAAATACGGTTGGGTTTTGCCTTAAAACCCAACCGTAGCCAGTAGAACTTACGGTTGGGTTTGGCTTATAACCCAACCGTAACATATTCTGTTAATTTTTGTTTCAATTTCAACATAGAATTACGGTTGGGTTTTGCCTTAAAACCCAACCGTAGACAAGTTGTGGTGTTTGTACAAAATGTATTACGGTTGGGTTTAGTAATCGGACCCAACCGTAAATGGTCCTGTTAACTGTTTTTTGATTTTCAATATACTCTAAATTGGGTTTAAAACACAACTTTGTAACTTATTCCTTCTATTGTAATAGATTTAAAGTAGTACATTAAAGGAAAAAAACAAAGGAAACGAAATACAATAGACCATTGGATGATTACACTTAAACACTTAAAGATAATGGCGATAATCAAACACCCGACTTGTTTCCATAATACGGTAGCAATCTGTATGCTTGAACTCCTCCCCATATTTGATTCTATACTGCTCCATAGACAACAAATGCTGAAAAAAACAAATCAATTATTAGTTTGAGTTTTTGAAATCTCTTTTTAATTAACGATTTATTAATCGACAAACTTACTCTTTCCACACCGTTCTCGTAGGGATTTGCTTCGAATCTCATTTGCTTTTCCAGTTTTAAGTTGTTCATTTGTCGATACAATGTCTCTAACCGTCTCTTGATGGCTCTCCACGACCTATGATTTACATTCCCCTCTAATGCCGCAAACATTCGAAATACCCGCTTCCACCATTCTTCGGTATCTTGACCCTCATACCAATTTTGTTGTGAAACAACGTTGTTATTGTTTTTATAGAAGGCTCTATCGTAAGCATGCTCTAACATCGTATGCCACGCTCGAACAATTGCAACATCTTCATCATTCGTGTATGTGTTTACCATTTTTAGTGGTTGAAAGGGTATGGTGAGAATAATGAGAAAGTCTAGAATTATAATGAGAATGAAAGGGATAGAGAATAATGAGAAAGTGACAAGTAACGGTTTCCTTTTATAGGGAAAAAGGAACCAACGGCTAGATTTTTGAAACAAAAAATCCGTTGGAATTGTGTACTTTAAGGAGACGGAAATTCAGACATTTTGAGAATCCCGCAGAATTTACGGTTGGGTTTTGAGGTGAAACCCAACCGTAATCTAGTTGTGGTGTTTCTACAATTTATTTACGGTTGGTTTTAGTAATCGAACCCAACCGTAAAATGATTTATACAGTGAAATGTAGTTACGGTTGGGAAGGCTCACCTAACCCAACCGTAACTTGTAGTGTTAGTATTAGTGTATATTTTACCATATTGTTACGGTTGGGTTTTGCCTTAAAACCCAACCGTAATCTTGTTGCGTTGTTTGTACAATTTTTTTACGGTTGGGTTTAATAATAGAACCCAACCGTAAATATGAATGTTTGTAGTATGAATTTTAGTTACGGTTGGGTTGAGTCATGGAAGCCAACCGTAAAAGCAGTTTTTAAGACAAAATTAGTTATGCTTGGGTTTAGTTCATTTTCTTATCAAATACCAGAGTTGTGAAGAACCTTATTTTTAACATTAAAGGAAGAACCAAAGGAAACGAAATACAGTAGATCATTAGATGATTACACTTAAACACTTAAACACTTAATCATAACGGCGAAACTCAAAATAGAAACTTTGTTCCAAGATACGATAGCAATCTGTATGCTTGAACTCCTTCCCATATTTGATTTTATACTGCGCTCTAGCCATGGCATGCTGAAAAAAATAAATCAATTATAAGTTTCATTATTTTAAATATTTTTTGAGAAAAAATGATTTATTAATTGACACACTTACTCTTTCCACATTGGTTTCGTTGGGAAATGCTTCAACTCTCATTTTCATTTCCAGTTTTAGGTTTTCCATTTCTTCATACAACGCCTCAAAGCGTCCCTTGATGGTACTGCACGTCCTCCGATATCTATTCCCGTGTAATGCCACAAACATTTCAAACACACGCTCCCACCAAGAATCGTCCTCCTGACAGTCCATCCAATTTTCAGGTATAACAACGTTTCTATTGTTGTTATAGAAGGCTTTCTCGTAAGCGTGGTCTATCATCGTAACCCACCCTTGAACAACTGCAACATCTTCATCATTCGTGTATGTGTTTACCATTTTTAGTGGTTGAAAGGGTATGGTGAGAATAATGAGAAAGTCTAGAATTATAATGAGAATGAAAGGGATAGAGAATAATGAGAAAGTGACAAGGAAAGGTTTCTTTTATAGGGAAAAAATTCGCAACGGCTAGATTTTCAAAAAAAAAACCGTTGGAATTGTTTTTTTTTTGTCACTATTCAGGGATAATTTACGGTTGGGTTTTGTAATGAAACCCAACCGTAACAAATTTGTGGTTTTTGTAAAGTTATATTACGGTTGGGTTTTGGCTTAGAAAGCAACCGTAAATTTTAATGTTAGTTTAAGTGGGATGATCATTTACGCTTGGGTTTTTGTAATGCAACCTAACCGTAACAAACATGTTAGTTTATTGCAAATTATATTACGGTTGGGTTTAATTATCGGACCCAACCGTAAACATAATTTTTTTAGTGGAAATGTAGTTACGGTTGGGTGATTTCTTGAAACCCAACCGTAAATAATCATCTTCATTTCCTATATTCTTCATTTTTTACGCTTAAATCAGTCTTGTATTTGTTTTATGTTGGTGGTAAAAGTGGAAGAGAGATAACAGAGTTTTAACCCAAAATTTTGAAAAAACCCAAAATGAGTGATTCTAGTGGCAAATTTGTGGAGGGTGAATCCTTGTATGATTGCCAAACTAAATTCTACATACCCATTGAGGGAGACCCAACTATGTATGATTATTTGGATGGTAGAGAGGTTTTAAGTGTAAGTTGTGATGGTGAAACTAAACCAAATGGAGAAAGTAGTCGTCAAAGTGAAGATTCAACTGCTGAGAATAGTCAGGTATCATTCTAACTTAAAATATTTTTCATTTTTTGCTGATATTTAAGGAAATGAGGTGCATAATCAGTTGTTTTTTTTGTTACACCATCATGGTTACGGTTGGGTTTTAAGCCAAAACCCAACCGTAACTATACATTTGTGTTTCTGAAAAATAGAGTTTTACAGGTTTACGGTTGGGTGGTTACCAAAAACCCAACCGTAACTTATTACGTGCATGGGTATTTTTGTTTCATGATACGGTTGGGTTTTAGTCTTTAACCTAACCGTAACATTGGTTTGGCTTTTTTTGTTGTATAACGGTTGGGTCCGTCGATTATACGGTTGGGTCTGACGCTTCTAACCCAACCGTAAACTTATTGGTTTTAGTGTTTTGTCTGACGCTTGGCCTTGATCTCTTTTGTTCAGCTCGCGGTTGTAACTCAACCAATGAATGATCAGCCTCCTCCAAATGATATTGAAACTATAGATACTACAGATCACTATTTGAACGACCTGGTAGGTTATTGATAAGTTGTTAATCCCTTTCGACATCTAACATAATGCCATTTTTTTTCTCCTAACTTTCTGTTCTTGGACCATGCAGACATGGGATAAAAAAGGTGATGCAAAGAAGTGGGCTACAGAACATGGGAAACTCATCATGTGTGTGATTGTTTGTAACAACCAACAAAAAAACAACCGCTTTCAAATGGTTTGTGAGTGTAGTGGACAATACACAAGACATGCAAAAAAGGGTACTGAGTATGTACCAAAGACGAAGATCAAGCGAAAAACTTACACTAAGAAGACGGGTTGTCCTTTCAAGCTTCAATTTCGTAAGAACAACGAGAATAAGTAGTTCTTGTCTACGGTTGTATGCGGTCGTCACAACCACCTAACACCAGAGACTTTGTTAACGCATCCTTCTATGGCCCGGCTTACCAAGGAAGAAAAGCTCATCGTAAACGATATGACGGAAAAGCGTTTGAAACCCAGTGATATACTCAGGCACTTGAAGAAAATAAACTCAAATAATGTGTCTACGTTGGAGACAATCTACAACGCCAAAGCCAAGTTGAAGCGTGAGAAATGAGAAGAAAGGGACCCGATCCAACAACTTTTGTACTTGGGGGAGACGAAAAACTACACCATGTTTCACGAAGAAGATGAGAATAAAGAAATTAAGCATATTATATTGGCTCATTCCGAGTTTATAAAGTTAGCACGGTGCTCCCATCAAGTGCTTATGATGGATTGCACGTACAAAACTAACAAGTATGAGCTCCCGGTTTTGAATGTTGTAGGGCAAACTTCTACCAAGTCCCCGTTTAGTGTTGCCTTTTGCTTCTTGAGAAACGAGCTCGAAGAAAGCTATGTGTGGGCATTGGAACAAATTAAATTATTCTACGTTGAAGGATATACCCCTAAGGTAATTATCACCGACAAAGAACAAGGCTTGATGAATGCCATTGCAAGGGTATTCCCAGATGCTCATCATCTTCTTTGCACGTTCCACTTGTGGAACAATATTCAAACCAAGTGCAAAACGATTATTCGGCCAACAAAGAAAAGCGAGATGGAGAGAATTAAAAAATTGCCGGTTTCAGAACAAGAAACGGCCAAAGAAAAATTCGAGGAGGATGACAAGTTGGCGGAACTAAAATGGGCTACTTTCTAAACTGAATGGGACGCTTTGACATGGTCTATCACCAAGGAAGATTATGAAGAAAATGTTCGTATGTTATGCTTGCATTGGAGTAATTATCCAAAAGTTGTGAACTATTTGATGGAGCATTGGTTGAATCCCGACAAAGAGAAGTTTGTAGCGGCGTTCACAAACCAATATAGGCACTTTGACAACCAAGCTATAAGTACCGTGGAGTCATCTCACAACAGAATGAAGAAGAAGCTTCATAATTCTGATGGTGGTTTTGTTACGGTCTTCGAAGCGATGCACGATTATTTTCTCCGTGACCTTGACAGAGTTAAGGAATCTTTTGAAAAAAGCCTTTCTAGAAAACACGTCAGCTATAAGGATGAACCATTGCTCCAAAGTATTTTTTATAAGGTGTCGCATTGTGCTATTGAGAAGATAATGTACGAAGTAAAGCACTATAGATTGGGCAACTTACACGGAGAAGAAGAATGTGTTTGTCCTAACATGTCAAGTTTGGGACTTCCCTGCCGGCATTTGATGCCCAAGTACGAAGAAGACGGTGTGATCCCAATTGAAGATATTGATCCGTTTTGGCAACAATTGTCTTTCGATGAACCCATCGTCGAGCAAGATTTTGGTGCATCGTTTGCCGACACCTTTGGTTGACGAAGTTGAGTTATTTCGTGTTTCCACACACAAGGTACGCTGTCAAGGAACCAATTAGAGGGAAGAGAAAATGTAGGCCTTCTACCAAAGAATCGAGGGCCGTCGGACGCAAAAAAGCAAGGGAATTGCATGAAGAATCAAAGAAAAGAAACCTTTGTGCATTTGAGCATTTGCAAAAGGAATATGAAGCAGAGGGTGAGAAGGAGGATGATGCTGAACGAAAAATAAGTCAAACGGAACAAGGGGGGCCAAGTGTAGTAGATATTAAAGGAAAAGTTCCCGCGGTTCCCACTCAAGAAAGTTCAACAATTGAACTTGGTGCCAAGGGAAAAGTTCCTCCACAATCAAACTCAAGAAGAGTTAGTATGAAGGAATTAGCAAGAAGGAAAAAAAGAGTTAGTATGAAAGAATTACAAAGAAGAAAAGAAAAACTTAAAGCCAATACATTAGTGGTTGAAGATCCATATACGATCCGGATTGCAAGAGGATTGATGCAATTTCCATCAAACTTTTCAAGAATTGAGAATGGCAAAATCGTCCGAACCGAGCACATTATTTATGAAAATTATATGTCATCGTTTCCGGCTTTTTTTCGTCCATACATAAAGGCAACCGACGATGTTGCCGGTGATGGTAATTGTGGATACCATGTATTCATCGAACAAGTTGGACCATTTGGCGGAGCAGCAGGGTTGGGTATGGACGAAGTAACTTATGTAAGACATAAGTCAGCGGTTGAACTACGCTCTTACCCGGATTTATACAAGCCAATGATGTGTGCATATAGAGATGAAGAGTCGTTGTTAAACGAGGAGTTCATCGCTCTCGAAAGGCGTTTAATATGCAACAAGAATTGCACTAGAGAGTATTGGATGAGCATGCCAATATGTGGGCAAATCCTCGCCAACGCTTTCAATTGCGTCATACATTATATCTCAAATGGATATTGTTTTACATTTGCACCAACGAGATCAACATTTGTCGAACAATTGGCTAATAGAAGATGTGTGATTGGGCTGGTCCAGAACTGCCATTATGTTGGTCTCAAGTTGAAAGAAGGAAGTCCATTACCCCCTTTACAAGATGGATACGATGGTGATATCGCCAAGTCTTGGTGTCACCGGTTCAAGCACAATTTCGAACTCTGGAATGCATTAAAACCCTCCCCGACCTTTCAATTCATATCATTTGTTTCTGACTCGGAGTCGGAATGATAACATAGTAAACCTGGAAGGCATTTAATATTCGTAGTAACAATATCATATGTATGTTGGAGGAATCATAATATTAATATATATTTTTTTGGAAATGAAAAATTTGGAGTATCACATGTGTGAAAACAAAATTCACCCAGGTTTACGGTTGGGTTTTCTATGAAAACCCAACCGTAAACCAGTCACTACACCATAAAAAAACAATTACGGTTGGGTACTGAGTGCAAACCCAACCGTAAACCTACCAGGGTTTTTCACCCAGTTTTACGGTTGGGTTATGACTCCAAAACCAACCGTACAACTGCAACGCTTACGGTTGGGTTTTGAGACCAAACCCAACCGTAAACCTGGATGAATTTTAATCTGGAAGGGTTACGGTTGGGTTTGCATTGAAAACCCAACCGTAAATATTTTTGTTAACCTTTTTTGGAATTTCAGTTCACTCTAAATTGGGTTCAAAACACAAAATTTATGTAAACATCAAATTTTTGACCACATTACAACCCATGAAATCATTAAAGTAACCTGGGATACAATTGAAATTACCACTAACAACCCCAAATGGCATTACAAAAGAACTAATAAATAGGTTTGCGAGTGAGCAAAAAGTCCTTTAGGATGTGATAATGATGTAGGTATAAAAAGGGCCATATTTTCCATCTCCTCCATTCTTCAAGAGATCTCTGTAACACCTCATCTTTGGTTTCACCCCTAAGTCGTAGTTGACCAATAATACGAACTAATGCCATAAATTCTTCTACGTATCGGTGTATAATGTTATATCGACAAATCAAGTTGATGTGATCACGGTTAAAAGGGTTGCCGGTTTCAGAACAAAAATTTTCATGGATTGTTTGCCAATAACTCGGATTCGTTAAACCACTTTGCCTTCTTTCTTCTCCTCTTTTGGAAAACATAATACATAGTTGCGGCAAATACATAAATCTTCATCCAAAGAAAAATCTGGATTTTTAATCCCAGGTTGACCCATATTCCACTATGTTAGAGTACTAGTTTTGTTAGAGATGATTATTGTAACATAAAGGTTTAACTTTAAAAAAAAATGGATGGGTTGGATATGTACTCAACTATTTCACTTATAAACCAGAAGTGTAACGGCTATATTTTGAAAAATGGGTCGTTCAAGGGTTGAACGGCTCTATTTGAAAACCCAAAAAAAAATCAAAAACTACCCAAAACTTTCTAAAAATAGATTTTACGGTTGGGTTTTGGCTGAAAACCCAACCGTAATATCATAGGAAAATTATGTGTTGAGGTTCTTTATTTACGGTTGGTTTTTAGGACAAAACCCAACCGTAACCAACCTTTGTAGCTTTGAGTTTTAAGGTCAAATTAGGGTTTCAAAATCAAAAATTTGAACTTATTCAATAATTTTAACTAGATTGAAGGTAAATTGGGTCATTCAAACAAAGAAAAAACGAAAAACAAACAAATTAGAGAATCAAATTTAAAGTTATCCAATAGAATTTACGGTTGGGTTTTGGCTGAAAACCCAACCGTAAATACCGTAATTATTCTTTCATATTTACGGTTGGGTTTTGGATGAAAACCCAACCGTACAACTGTAGGATTAAAATGTGACAGCGTTACGGTTGGGTTTCCAGGCAAAACCCAACCGTAAACCTGTCACATTTTTCATTTTGCCAGTTTTACGGTTGGGTTTTGCCTAGAAACCCAACCGTAACACTAATGTGACTGGGTATTTTTACCGGGATTTCCCAATCCATGGTTTCCAACTTAAAAAAATTAATCAAATAAATTTTCACTTGCAAGTTAAATTCAAACTTCAAATCTAACTTCACATTAAAGGTACAACTAATTCACACAAACAAAACAAAACCATAGACATAAAGTTAGGGAGAAGGAGGAGGGGTAGGTCGATGACTTTGACGAGCTCTTTTTTTGCTCATAAGATTACGATGAGCAGCACCGCCACGAGTACGAGCTCCAGCACGACCGCCTCGAGTACGAGCACCACGTTGCGCATCCCCGGCTTCATCATGTGTCTCTTCATCCGATGCTTGGGGCTCTCTTCTATTAGTACTCGCATATCTAGTCGCGCCTCTTGTACCGGGTACTCCTCTTTAAAGTCTGCTGCACATCCTCAACTTCATGATGAAGCTCCCTAATCAAAGCTTGGAGTTGGTCAGGCGTCCTCACATCAATTGTGCTTAGGCATGGATTAGTAGAGTCCGCCAATGCAATGGCTTTCTTTTTCTATTCACATATGAAAATAAAAGTAGGATGAGTGTTTAATAATAAATCTTAAAAATATTAATAACAAAAATAATGTACGTACCAAATTGAAATATGCCTTCTTCCAGAAACCATCTCCTGTGTTGATTGCCAGAGTCTCAGGATCATTGTTGATGATAGTTGGATGACCAAAATGGCGATACCACTCCAAGTAATCTTCTGCAGCCTCTTTTGTGCCCAGAGAGGGAGTTAACTCATTCCTTTGGACTTGGTATTCCGGATCAGTGCGGTTATTCCAAACCGCGACTGAAGGCGTCGGCTCATAGTTTAGCACGATGTTTGTCCCTTCGATCATCGACCCATTCACACATAATTTAAACATTTCGCGTGTCACCGTTGTTTGGACGTATCCATATTGCCGGAGAGTTCGGCGGGGGTTGGACATCACGTACCCAAAAGGATGATACAAAGGGCCGTTGTAGCCTGCCACGTCCGACAATTCACGTAAATCCTCAACATGTCCATGACCCTCTATGCTAATCTTCACATAAGGGACGAAAACAACATCATCAACCGTGAAAGCATCAATTTCTGTTCTCATATTTGCTATGAGCACTTCTTTATATTTTGCCTGCGTCCCGGTGAAGACGAATTTCTTTCCCGTAGGTCCATTAACATCAACGCTTGTTTGAGGAGCTAGTCTGGGAAAGTGATCGTATACACATGCCTATAAAGATAATTAATATTAATATAAGAAAATGAGAAAAAAATAAATTAAAATTGAACATTGAAATTCAAACAATAAATTACCTGAAGCAGACCGGTATTACCGTCAATCTCAGTTCCCCTGACCCTCGAAGCTTTTCGAAGGTTAGCAAGTAGGTAGGCCAGGGTGGCAGTTCCCCACGAGTACTGATGGGTCATCCCGAGATCACCCTGAAACCATTGTAGATACTGGACGTTGACCCTGTTGCCCGAGTTTTCACCAAAGAAGATGGTGCCGAGCATATATAGCAGATAAGCTCTGGCTGTTCGAATGGCTCTGGTGTCATCTATGACGACCCCAGCCATTTCCAACTTTGCGGTCCCTCCAAACTTCTCCCGTAGTGACCGCAGCAATATTTTCTTGCTCATGGATTGACCTTTCTTCTTTGGCATCCCCGGTTTATCTCCACTCACCAATTTAAATTCCGATTCAGCTTCGGTCTTCTCCCATCCAAGTGTTTCTTTGACAAGTGCATAAATATCACTCCAGGACATGTTGTTGTCAAAACCCTCAAACACTGATTTACCTTCCACCTCCAGCCCAAGAATTGATTGGACATTATCCGGCGTTATAGTCATCTCGCCGAATGGGAGATGAAACGTATCGGTTTCAGGCCAATAACGTTCCCTGAAGGCTGCGCATACGACACTGTCATACTCCCACATTGAATGTGTAATTCCGGGAGCTAACCCGGTACCATATACCAGAATTTGTACAGCCGTACATTCATCAGTTAAGGGCCAATGTTGAACCCTTTGACGAACCAATTTCTTGATCGCCTGTGTATGATCCTACAAAGAATAAAAACAAATTTGTTTTACTCACAAAAGTTAAAAAACAAAAATTTAACAGAATAAGAGAAGTAATTAGAATAATACCTTGGTCGCTGCAACTTTGGCAGCCCATGAATGGGGATAACCAAATAATTTTGCAGATTTGTCTGGGGCCTCACCCCATAGTCCTCCATTCCTCTTCTTAGGCCACAGTTGAGGTTCAGCCTTTTCTTTCGGAATTTCTTTGGCAACCCTTTTCTTTGCCTTTTCTTTTCGAATTTCTTTACCTTTGCCTT
This sequence comes from Papaver californicum, assembly GCA_023531435.1. NCBI lineage: Eukaryota > Viridiplantae > Streptophyta > Magnoliopsida > Ranunculales > Papaveraceae > Papaver > Papaver californicum. The sequence goes on from JAJJMC010001370.1 coordinate 150,994, forward strand.
GAGGGACATGTTGTTCTCTGTCCCCCTCTTCTTCTTCGTGTTGTTGCTCTTGTGGTGGTTCTCTAATCACAAGAGAACCTCTGGGTGTTGGTAGATTACCCAAGCCTTGAAACACATTATATTCCTCTTCTGCAATTTGAGGAACACTACCACCACCTACCTCAAAAGAGGGATTATGGGTCTTGCTCACGCCTCTCTTCTGAACCCCTAAATGCTTTCCGTGGCGAGGGGTTGGAGTGTGAGAAATGGGTGTTAAATTATTACCCCTCTTATTCTTCCTACAACACACAACCAATACAAGTTAGATAATTTCAAAGCAATTCAACTTCAACAAAAAAAATATTCACTACACAGGAAAAATTACGGTTGGGTTTTTTCTCAAAACCCAACCGTAATTTTTCTCCCATATTTTACGGTTAGGTTTTGAGAAAAACCCGACCGTAACTCACATGTAGCTGATGTGCACATCAGGCTACATATTAATTACGGTTGGGTTTTTCTCAAAACCCAACCGTAAAAATATAAGTACAAAAGGTGGTCCATATGTTACGGTTAGGTTTTAAGAAAAAACCCAACCGTAATATTCAAACAAAATTTTTATGGACGCTCTTTGTTACGGTTGGGATTTTCTACAAACCCAACCGTAAACTGTTTTTAAAAATTAGCGCAAATTAGTTACGGTTGGGTTATCTATTGAAACCCAACCGTAATATTCTGAACTATTCATCTTCTTCCCTTTGATTTACGGTTGGGTATTGAAAATAACCCAACCGTAATACTCAAGAACATGAAATATTACGGTTGGGTTTTGACACGGACCCAACCGTAATATCAACTGTGTGCAACATTTTTTCCCCAAAATCATGATCAAACATGCGAATAAATCAATTACAAGTTCTAAGAATACATGGGTTTTCTACAATACCTTAGATACACCATTGTTGGACTTTTCGGTGCTTGATTTTGGTTGTCACTGTCGATTTCTTGTTGAATCTCTTGATTAGGTTGAAAGGAGCAGGGTTGATTGCCATCACTGCTACCTTGAACGCCTTTAGTATGCTTCTTCATCTCGAATTGTTGAGTTGAGTTTAATCATCGATGAATTTTTACGAATCGCCGATGAATCGAGAGAGATTACGGTTGGGTTTTCTTTTGTTTAAGTTTTTAAAAATTATGAATTTTGTTAAAATAGTTTAGGTTTTAATTGGTATAAGGGTAAAATGGTCATTTAACAAAACCCCCTAGGACATCCCTTATTGTAAAAATTGGTCACCTCGGCTCAACTAGGAGCCCCTCACTCAAATTTGAAGCCCCTATATCAGCCTTCTTAAATTAAGTGAATAAGAAAATGTTTTATGATTTGATGTATTATGAGCAGCTTGTTATAGTTGATTATGACCAAATGAATATGCAATTCATGCTTCAACAAAAATAAATGAATAAGCAACTAATGACATTCCAAAACCGTAAATAAATGTAAATGGTTAATCGTTTAGACGATTTTTTGTTTGATTAAATCCCAATTTAAACTACTAAATGTCTACTTCTTTATAATTGACTCTTAGATAATTACTAAATGTTTCACCATAAAAGTGATGGGGACTATGAGTCTATCATAAACGAACCTATGCATTGTCTAGCTAGGATGACCACGCTATTACGATTTTCTGTCACATTTTCATT
>JAJJMC010001370.1:153076-254136 GCA_023531435.1 Papaver californicum
TATGCTGATATGGTCAGTAATATTAATGGTTGCGTGGAGTACCTTTCTTCAATTGAATATGAAAATAACTTCACTGTTTCTGCTACAAGCACGAGCTGGATAGACATGACTTTGAGATTTGGATATCTCTCTGCCAACTTGTATTGGGCTTGTATAGTTGTATTGCTTCTCTTTTTACTATCTGATACCGAGCTTACACACCCGCTTCTGCTAATATATAGAAAATTGTGGACCATTTTTAGATATTTCACTGGCCTTCTCATTCAAAATATTTCCGAGTGTTTGATTCAAAGGGACCGGAGTTATGGATTCAAATCTTGATAAAAATTGTGGAGTTAGATTATTTTCTTTAGTGAGAATGTTACACTAAAATGATTATTATTGGATACTATCTGGCTCTAGCCAGGAAAATTTTCTCATATGAGTGTCCCAAATCCAAACCCAATTGCATGAGAACCCATTGTAGTTATGGGCCACTTAAGAGCCCATCGATCAACAAAACCATCTTGTCTATAATAAAGAATCATAATGCCAGTTTATATGCATTTTTTAAGAGCGCATCAAATGAAAGATACGTCAAATGAAGATAAATAGGAGGCCCAAGATTGTTAGAGATTTTTACTGAAATATTTAAGTTTTTACAGCCCTAGTTTATATCTTGTAAAAGAGCGTAGTATAGTAGTAAATTAATATAATGGAGTTTAGTATTTTAGTTAATTGAATCAAATAATTAATTAAACTTGTAATCAAATTATCCAATCAGATTAACTTCTTATTTCCTACTTTTGACCAAATATAATTTCTTTTTAACATTCACGCATTTAAATTCATTAGCATAATTAAATTAAAAAATATTAGTTTTTGATTCAATTAAAACATAAAATTAAAATTACATATTATTTTCTGGTTGATTTCCTTGTTGACCAAAGATCCAGCTTTTATCATGGGGGTAGGACCCCTTGTGCTAACATGGCTGTTATACCCCAATGTGTTGAACGAGCCGATATCCTGAGAAGGCTCCTACTCTTGGAGTCGGGGTATAAAGATTCAAAAATATTGGATTACACCCTGGAGTCGTCAAATCTAATTCTCCTCCATCAGGTGCTATAAAAGTTTCTTGCACGTTCTCTGGTGTGTCACCACTTCTTTGACTGCTTCTACGATTTGGTTGACCTAGACTGGATTCATCTGGAATATCAAGACCCAATGTGTTCGTCATTTGGGTCAGCTTCCCCAAGTAATAATTCTCAATTTGTTGTGATCTCCAATAATGATCGTTTAACCTTTCCCGTAATTATTGTTTTATAGCTTCTACCCCCTAATACGGATACGGTCGTTCAATATCTTGAGAAGTAATTGGAATAGTGAAAATCTCCCCTTATAGATTAATACTCAGAATCTCCCAGTCAAACGGTGATATAGATGACGAAGAAGATGAACCTCCATGGCCACTCGGATAAACAAAGGAAACGGGCGTTGCTGGTGGAGATTGGGATGGAAGAAACGCGGAATCAAATGGTAATCTACCTAGAGCTGGCACATCCATCACTCTCACATGTTACGGCTCCACTAAAATGTTAGACTTGCAAATATGGCTGAACCAACTGTTATAATCATGTTGGTTAATAGAGGCCACGACCAAGTCATCAACACGTTTCTATTGTTGACCATGTTGCAGCAACGTATGATAATCCTCAAATAAAATCTCCCCGCTTGGAAGTGTATTGATTGCTTTTACTATTCTCCCTTGAAAATGTAAAAGGTGTCTTCCCCAAAGTACCAAACATTTTTCCTGAATTGAGTATCGAAAAACACTGATCAGCGTAAACTCAACTATAACATCCTTTGAGCTTCGTCACGTAGGTACTATGGATGATCCACATACGGCATACTAATAAAGTTTTCCATTATTGTACACAGTTGTTGAATCCTTTGAGACAATTCAGAGTGTTGACCGTCATCGGGTTGATTAGGGATCCAATTGTGGTTCCCGTACTTCTCTATATTTGGAAAAACAATATTCTGTTGTAAAAGAGCAGGTTCACCAACACGGAAGTAATTATACCACCAATACTGTGAAAACATTGAAATTTTTTATTAGATAGTAACTTAACATTTAAAAATTAATTAGATTTTTACCTCCAAGATTCCCCAAAAACAATTCAAACTTGGTTTGGAGATCGAGCAATCACCGAGGGCTATATACACCGAAGATAACAGTGCAGACCCCCAGTCATAACCTGGAGCTAACTCTAAATTCTCAAGCGCATCGAGAAATTTAACAGGTGTCACTGAGCTAGCATTTGCAAAAAGACATTGTCCTAACACGTATAACACAAACACTCTTTCGAGCTCAACAAAGTGCTCAGCTTTCTCATATTCAGGATACTGGCGTACTTTCTCTCTGTAGCGTTTTAAGAAAGCTTTCAACCCAGAGACTTTGATTCCATTAGCGTGGATAATTCTGTGTTCATTATTTCCTTCCTCATCAGCACAATACAATATAAGGCGTTCTTGCATCTATTTTGTGTTTGCCACTTCTTTTGGTCATATGGAACCATATCTCCCTCGTATAATATTATCGTCAACATATGAAAGCTTTCAACCAAGAGACTCTGATTCCATTAACGTGGATAATTCTGTGTTTATTATTTCCTTCCTCATCAACACAGTATAATATAAGGCGTACTTGCAACTTCTTTTGATCATATGGAACCATATCTCCCTCGCATAATATTCTCGTTAACATATGAATATCTGACGGTGTAACTCCTACAAAAAACATTTTGAAATTAAATTTCGGTTATAAATCCTAAAGTTTGCATAACCTAATGTTTCAATAATCTAAAGTTTGCATATATACAACCAAAGATAAAAATACAAAAATTAATTAGAGAAAAAACAACTTACCGCATTTGAAATCCTTAAAATAGAACGTATTTGTAGTCTTCCAACAACATTCTAATATACTTGAACAACAACTGACCTATGATTCTTATTGGTTAAAAATTATAAACGATACCACGGAAATATCCGGACTCTTTCTTTAACTGTACTATGGAGCCACCCATACACGATACTAAATTCAGTCCACCCACCTCTTAGCTTGGTAAAATGATTTCTCTCTTGATGGCCTGATATATGGTCATCCACTACACCAGTGCCCGCAAGCTCTCTAACCTGTTGGAACCTCTCCTCCCTATCCTGATCCCAGTTCACTCCACTCTTTGGATCGCCTGATGGTTGTCCTTTTATGTTTCTTTTATGCCTTACATTCGTTGTAGTAAAAAAAAATTGCAGTAAAAACGTTATAAAAAAATTACTCTTTTGGTTGAATTAGATGTGAAAATCCGAATGAAAGGGTCTTTATTTATAAGTGGTAGAGAGTTAGTCGTGTGCGATGGAAACTATGTCGAGCGACATAGTCTTTATTGCCAGCGACAAAGACTTGATCGCCAGCGACAAACACCTAGTCGCTTACCGCTTCTCCCATAGTGGTGCGACCTGTTTGTCCATCCACCTGGCTGGACAAACTAACCCATTTGATATGGGTGCATAGGAACTGCCTAATAAAACTCTAACTAGATTTGTACCCATGCTACACACCGGACATATTTAACTTCTCATAACAGTTATCTTTCGATCAATTTTTATTTTTTTAAACAAAAAATTGGCATATAACCCGTGTTTCACATCGGGTTCGATGAGAATTTTTGATTTGGTGTGGCGGCCATTTAAACCTTGATTGCAAAGTCCATAATGTCATCTCTAAAATGATTGATAATTGTTAATCTTGTGGCAATAATCTTGTAATCAAACCTGGTGAATATGCTGTACTGAATGATTACAAAGGAAATATTTATTTCGAAACTTTCTTCGAGCACATACTGGGCATGAATTAGTGTTGGAAGATATGAGTTTAATTTTTTCTTCTAAGCCCTTGTTCATCTCCTTTCCTGCAACAAAACCATAAATGATGCAAACTTATATCTCCTAAAAATTACTGAACTCATATACACACATTGAATCAACCACAATAATCAATGGCAGTACACCATCGAATCAGAGATCAAACCATTAATGGCTGGTTGTTTTTTTTTAGGTTTAGCTAAGTGTTTTTTTTTCGCGGAATTTTTTGGACATCATGGTTGACACCGTTGATATAACACCATCTAGGCCTGGTCGACTTAAAACACTCAAATCCTGATAGAGCCTGTAAACCAGCTCCGAAGATTGGGGAAGGATGTGATAGTACTGCTCCAAGAAAGCATTCCCAACCATTTTAGCACTTGGAACAACCACAGGAGTTCTGTTTCCATTCTGCATCAAATCCAAAAATAACATGCCATTTTAGTTTAGTATATAAGCACATAGCACATCCATACCCCAAAACCTAGCTTAAATTAATTAAGGTTTCCCTTAGCAGAATCAATGCTAATGTACTTGTGTTACTACCGAATATCCAAGAAGGAATTAACTTTAATAAAGAACAGAACCTCCTAATCAGTAACCCAATGGAGTATTAAATATGTAAGCAGATTTAATCGATGTCGTCTCCAATATAAATCAGAACATTGATTTTTCTAAAAACATAAAAGAGGAACCAACCAAGTGTGATTAATCAAACTCTGAAAATAATTTGTCATCTTATGGGTTCTCAATCTAAAGTTTTTTTCACGTTTTTTTCCCCTCATTTTTCTAGTTTTTACGGGTAAGGTGGTTGGTCGCTACCGTTTTAGTATTTATGTATTTGAGCAATATTAAGCAATATGAGTGGGTGTGTATTGTTCACTTTTAACTAAATAGGGATTTTTGGTCATCGTTCAGTGTGGGGGCGCGATTGAGTTAGTCCTTTAAAGGAGAAGATATATTGCCAATGCTATGTAATACGAGAAAGTTTTAGGCGATTTTAATTAAGTGAAAATGGTTGTTAGTCCTAGACCCATTTTACCAACTTTTTTCATCTAGAGCCCACCGCCGAAAAAGGTCACGCGCACGCCCATTTCCTCGGTGAATACTTCTCACAGGCCTATAGTTTTTAAAATTCTATTTCCGTTTTCTCCGTATTTCCAAACTAACCTTTTATATTTATGTTCGTCGCTTATGTTTCTTCTTTTTTCTGCTAGAAGAAACTTGTGGATTTCTCCAAGGTAATAACTTGTTTCGACTCAGCCTGTAATCCCACAGAGATTCATCGGAGATACTTCTGCCACGACAGTCTTCAGCTTCTAAAACCCTAGATCTAAAATCCTTGTCTTATTTAGATCCTTATTTCTTCTTCGCATTGGTAGCCAATAAAACTCAAGTGGAGTTGGAGAAGAAGGTGAAAGTGAAGGAAATTAAATCTATATTAGGTTCATTATCGTATGTCAAATCAATTTGCTGCAAAAAATTAAGGTAATCAATCCATAGCTAATTAATCATTCATTCCTCGTGGTTTTTATAACATGACTAAGTAGGGGGAATTAATGTTAGATTATACTTTCTCCATGACCTTGGGTCTTATGTCCAAATCATTAATTTTTTCTAAATTTAAATAAAAACCTTGAACATTGGAGATGAACTTTAAGACGAAAAATATATTTTTATTATTTTTTTGTCATGTAGTGATGACCCACAAAAAAAAGGAACTCCCTCTATTGCATAAAAGTTGTATTATTCAATTAAAATTTTGTTTCACAAAAGTTGAGCTATTTCATTAAACAATGCAATATTTCTAAAATTACCCTTTTGATTGATTATTGTTATTAAATTTTGGTATAATAAATATGTATAATTTGATAGTCATGTTTATATACGTTATTTAAGTGTTTTAAAATGCTTTCCAGCGATATAAAGTTTACAGATACAGTAAAACCTCTATAAATTAATACTCGATAAATTAATAACCTCGATAAAATTAATAATTTGTCCAGTCTCAACTTGGGACCAGTATAAAATTGGATCCCGATCGATAAAATAATAAGATAATAACTTTTTTGAAATCCCAGTGTATATATATTGGTCCCAATGAAACTATAAATTAATAATTACTAAAAGATTCCAAATTCTAAGATTGTCTAGTAAAAAATGAATCTATAGTCATTTGTTTTTTGTTGAACTTCAAATCTATATTGAGTTCATCTTTAAATCTCCTCATTGCACTTAAGAGTTGGGGCATTGTCTTCTCGTATTGCAACAAAAAGTTGTGAAGAGTTGTTGCCGCTTGCAATGCTTATTTCCGAGTGACCGGTTCCAAAGCTATTGAATCATCCTCAACTTCGTCATCGACCGGATTTTGAATGGTATCCGCCACAATTTCTTCAATGCTTTGAACCTCGTAACATTCATTATTTTCACCAGGATAATCTAGCAAGTGATTTCACATCCATTTTGTGCCGATAATGCATACCTGTAATCAAGTTCTCAAGCTCACGAATGTCTTCCCCAGAATTTACATCGTTTAAATCACTTGAGCCGGTTGGATTCGCCGAACGAATTTTACAGTGTCGAAAGCAATTTGCTATGGCCTCTTGTTGCACATTTCTCCAAGCTGAGACGGCCAAATTGATAATAATCTAAAACATTAATCTTTTCCGGAGAAGAAATGTCCAACTCATAACCTTCCAAAGTCTTACGGTAAAACCTTTTACAGTAGTACATTTTAAAGGCTCTAATTATCCCAGCATCACATGGTTGAATTTTTGAAGTCATGTTTGGTGGTAGAAAAAAACAACTCAATGTTTTGCAACCCTTGGATATTATTTGAATGGGCTGGACAATTATTTGAATACGTAAAATCTCTTTAAATTAATAAATTATTAATTTATCGATATAATAATATCTCGCTAAATTAAATAAATATCCCGGTCCCAACATTATTAATTTATAGAGGTTTTACTGTATCTATTTCATAGTTTGAGAGGTATGTCATTTCTAAATAATACTATTTAGTTATCCATAAGGATATAATTGGAAGAAATAACTAAAAGTGTCCCTCTTTCTTTATTCCCTTATAAATTGTGCAAACTTGAAATAACTCAACTTTTGTAAAAGGTGAGAGTATTATTTAGACCTCCACATAGGATGACCGTGACCCCTAGCATTGGAGATATTGTAAGTAGGGTTTTACATGGTAGGTTCGTTTTCCTCCCAAACCAGAATCGAAACCGTGATACTTGGTTTTGGTTTTCATAACCAAAATTAAACCATTGATAAAACGGTTTGGATTTGAGACGAACCAACTCGATTTCGGTTTTAGCCAGTCGGTTCTGCTAAACCGACAACTCTGTCAGTTCCAAGTAACTGAGAATTTATGTTTATGAAAATTCCTGCAACAATAATCAATTGGTACACCTGCAACTCTTTTAATCTCTACCAAATTAAAAGTTTCATCACACACATAAATAAAAAATTAATACAAATATTGAAATACTAAATTTACTTTCTCTTTAACAACATGTAGAGAATGTGTAGCATTTGGACAAAAAAGAAGAAAATCAAGGCATATAAATGTCTTATGAACCAGATGAATCCTATGAAAACTAGTCCTAGTTCCAACCTAAAAACACTTCCATTGTCTAAATACTGACATGTTAAAAAGAGAAGATTTGTTTGGGTCATATTATCTAAACATGGAAGAAAGTAAACAAAAATTCAGAGCATGAGTAAGAATCTGATTACTCATTTTGCATTAATCTTCCTCCTCTATGTGTATGCACTTGGACTTAGAAAGAGTGGCCATAAATTTTTACAAGCGATAAACAATCAATTAGTACATATTAAAATTTAGTATCTGGTACCAATGAAGAATGATCAAGATCAATCGGTGTCTTCATCCAATTTTGAGTCCAAATCAATTCCCCAACTGTCGTAGGAAGTAAAGAACTTTGATATGGATCTATAATACATCTTCCAGTACTAAAGGCAGATTCAAATGCCACTGAAGAGATGTGTACAACTAATATATCTCTTGCCATTAGTGCCAAAGTAGAATACCTAGTAGAATTGGTTTTCCACCAACCTAATATATCAAATTTATTATTTCCCAATTCTCGTTTCTCTATCAAATAAGCCTCCATCTCTGTTTTCCTTTCACCATAATACCTTCCTCATCTTCTCTTGATTTCCATTCTATAAGGGAATCTAGCGCACAATCTTCTTTATCTTCTCTATTTGATTGAGTGTCACCAGTACTACCACTACTATTTGTTTCACTTGACACATTTCCAACACTCAAATGAACAGTGTGTACTATTCGAAAAGAGCCTTAAAATCCTTCATTACAAGTATCATCAACTATTTTCTCAAATAATCACTAGTAATACCTAACTTATCATAAAGAAAATCTAATCCTCGTTGTTTTTATCGTGGATCAAGCATTACAACAATGAACATGAGATTATTCATATTTTCATAAGATCCCTAGTACTCATTATATTTACGTTGCATTCTACGAACTATGCTAGAGATAAATGGATCTTTAAGATGTACCCATGTTCTCAATGTTTGATGAATAATACTCAAATTAAACAAGAATTCGTGTGCAGTAACATGAGTAAATGCAGAGAACTTGACAGTAAAATCAAACAATACCTTTAAGAACTTCACAAAGGCTCTAGCAGGCATACGACCAATCTTCAGGGTATGGTGATAAGTGCATAATTCACATGTTTCTAGTGTCAGTTTCATACTTGTTTTAGATATAATTCTTGCATATTACTAGTTATTACGTTTGTTTTTTATCTTATGTTTTATATTAGGTGAATCATCCGAAATCAATGGAAATGGTGTTAAAGAGAGCTAAGAAGAGGAAAGGAGTTCATTCTGGCATGAAAAGGAAATGCCAAAGGATGGAAACACAACTTTGAAACAAGAGTTCCAGGGAGATTTATGGTTGGGAAAGATCAAAAGCAAACCGTAAACAAAGACAATTTTGGACAACAAATTCAAGGAAAAGTTATAGTTAGCTTTAGACTATCAAATCCAACCGTAAAATAAGTTGAAGATATATGAATATTTTTTCATTCATCTTGTATATAATTGAAATACGAAGCCAATCCAAAAAGAATGAGGCAATCAAACATCGGATGAGGGAGTTATGACCAAAACGGTGAAATACAAAAAGTGTCCAGGAATAATTATGGTTGGAATTCTGGACTCGAATCCAACCGTAAATCTGATGAAGTTTGGAGAGATTTTTGTGTCAGAATTTCGGTTGTTTTTCTTGGGTTGAAACCAACCGTAACTGGGGTAGTTTGGCACACGTTTGGTCTTCTAAAACAAGGAAAACACGGTCCCGGAAGGATTCTAAACCCTGGAAAGAGAGGATACTTGAGGGACAAGCATTGAAGACTGTAAAAGAAGACATCTAAGGCTCAACAAGACATCTATTATTATTATTACACATCTCTTAATCTCTTATTATATTCTACATTAAAAACCTAGGGTTTGCCCCTTTAGAGGGAAACCACTCTTCTTTGTAATATGAGTAGCAAATTCTTTTGTTGATTAAAAATGAATTCAATGTTCTAAGCGTGAAACTTTATTAGTTAATACAAGTTTATTTGAAGTTATTATCATCATCGTTTGTTTTCACCATATCTAGGGTTTATGATTGATATCTTAGATTGTTTGGAGTGCACGCTATATTAATCTATTAATCATTATATTGCTAGTAGAGAGTTGAGCGATCCGTAGTTGTCGATTATCTCCTACACAAGTAGAGAACGTGAGACCTTGCAGAGGGATTTTGTGGAGCAATCGTGTGTCAAGAAAACACTAGCAAGTGGACCGAGCGTACTGAGTCTAACTACTAGGATCAAACCCAAAATCACAAATCTTAAAGCATTCGATCGAGTTACACCTTGTAAGTGTACCTCAATGCGACTCAGTTGGATAGAATCCGGTGACTAAGCGAACCTTCTATCCAGTGATACAAGGAATTTTTGAGATAGCTAAGCGTACCTGTTATTCTATTAGGGCGGCTAGCGCACAATCTTCTTTATCTTCTCCATTTGATTGAGTGTCACCAGTACTACCACTACTATTTGTTTCACTTGACACATTTCCAACACTCAAATGGACAGTGTTGTACTATTCAAAAAGAGCCTTAAAATCCTTCATTACAAGTATCATCAACTTTTTTCTCAAATAAGCACTAGTAATACCTAACTTATCATAAAGAAAATCTAATCCTCGTTGTTTTTATCGTGGATCAAGCATTACAACAATGAACGTGAGATTATTAATATTTTTATAAGATCCCTAGTACTCATTATATTTATGTTGCATTCTACGACCTATGCTAGAGAGAAATGGATCTTTAAGATGTACCCATGTTCTCAATGTTTGATGAATAATACTCAAATTAAACAAGAATTCGTGTGCAGTAACATGAGTAAATGCAGAGAACTTGACAGTAAAATCAAACAATACCTTTAAGAACTTCACAAAGGCTCTGGCAGGCATACGACCAATCTTCAGGGTATGGTGATAAGTGCATAATTCACATGTTTCTAGTGTCAATTTCATACTTGTTTTAGATATAATTCTTGCATATTACTAGTTATTACGTTTGCTTTTTATCTTATGTTTTATATTAGGTGAATCATCCGAAATCAATGGAAATGGTGTTAAAGAGAGCTAAGAAGAGGAAAGGAGTTCATTCCGACATAAAAAGTAAAGTCCAAAGGATGGAAACACAACTTTGAAACAAGAGTTCCATGAAGATTTATGGTTGGGAAAGCCCAAAAGCCAACCGTAAACAAAGTCAATTTTGGACAACAAATTCAAGGAAAAGTTACAGTTAGCTTTAGACTATCAAAGCCAAACGTAAAATAAGTTGAAGAGATGTGAATATTTTTTCATTTCCAACTTGTAGATAATTGAAAGACGAAGTCAATCCAAAAAGAATGAGGTCAATCGTACATCGGATGAGAGAGTTATGACCAAAACGGTGAAATATAAAAAGTGTCCAGAAATAATTACGGTTGGAATCCTGGACTCGAATCCAATCGTAAATCTGACGAAGTTTGAAGAGATTTTTGTGTTAGAATTTCTGTTGGTTTTCTTGGGTTGAAACCAACCATAATTGGGATGTTTGGCACGCATTTGGTCTTCTAAAACAAGGAAAACACGGTCCCTGAAGGATTCTAAACCCTAGAAAGAGTAGATACTTGAGGGACAAGCATTGAAGACTATAAAAGAAGACATCTAAGGATAAAACAAGACATCTATTATTATTATTACAATCTCTTGATCTCTTATTATATTCTACATCAAAAAACTAGGGTTTACCCCTTTAGGGGGAAACCACTCTTCTTTGTAATATGAGTAGTTAATTCTTTTGTTGATGAACGATGAATTCAATATTCTAAGCGTGAAGCTTTATTAGTTAATACAAGTTTGTTTGAAGTTATTATCATCATCGTTTGTTTTAACCATATCTATGGTTTATGATTGATATCTTAGATTGTTTGGAGTGCATGCTAGATTAATCTATTAATCATTCTATTGCTTGTAGAGAGTTGAGCGATCCGTAATTGTCGATTATCTCCTACACAAGTAGACAACGTGAGACCTTGCAGAGGGATCTTGTGGAGCAATCGCATGTGAAGACAACACTAGCAACTGGACCGAGCGTAGTGAGTCTAACTACTAGGATCAAACCTAAATTCACAAATCTTAAAGCATTTGATCGAGTTACACCTTGTAAATGTACCTCAAGGAGGCTCAGTTGGATAGAATCTGGTGACTAAGCGTACCTGTTATCCACTGATACAAGGAGTTTTGGGGATAACTAAGCGTACCTGCTATTATACGGTTGGTGATGAATGACTCCGACGAAAGATAAATAAGTATACTAATTCAGTCAACATTTGGTAACGACGAAGGACTCCCTAATCATCTCTTTATTCTTATTGTATTTTTATTGTCTTATAGGTAATCCACAATCCAATCCCCATTTAGTGTTTACTTTTATTCTTAGTTGCTAATCTGAATAACATCTCAATTACACGGCTCTTTTTGTAGGAGCGATCCTTACTACAACTAAATTACTAGTTAACTAGTGGGAAATATCTTAAGTAATTTGTTGCACTTACGACACGCATCATATAGTGCATGCAAAGGAGGCAGTGGTGAGTCTTTATATATCAAATCTTGTTTTTTTTCGTTTCTTTCCTTTCTTTGTAGTAGCTACAACTTCTTCATCAGAACTTAAAGCCCCAACTTCTTTATCAGAACCTAAACCATAGACATAGGATTCTTTCACATATATCCCAGTCAACATAATTGTCAAGTTGATTATCATTAGAAGTAATAGAAAGAATCCAAGTTACACTAAAACAAAAATTGTTTTTTAATGTCTTGTCATCAAATTATAACCTCTTAAAAACTGATTCATACTACTCAACTGAGTCTAACATCATGAAAGTGGAATTCCACGTTGTGTCTACATCTAAGACTTAACATTTTTTGCATTCAATCTTTTCAAAAACAACAAATTCCATAAATATTATAATCTAGCAGGAGAACTCATACAATAGTTGGCCACTTCCCTGATTATATGAATTGACATGTGATACTTCTTCATTCCATCCTTCACAACGAGAGCAAAAATATGAGCATCACAACGAGCTTATAAGAAAGCTAGAACCAATTCTGAATTTTTTTTGAGCACTCGATCTTGCAGATACTTGATAGCTACATTGTTAGCATAAAAATTATTCAGAGTTATAGTAAATACATTTTCAATCTCCCAATCTAGCAACATTCTTCTAACATTTTACCAATAGTCTCACCCTGTATGACATATAATTTGAAAGAAACCAATTAATTTATTGTGCAACTTCTAATCAATATCTATAAAGTGTGTAGTAACAACCATATAACCCAACTTTTGGAGTGAGGTCCATCTAACAGTGGTGAGGAAAAATCTCACTTCATTATCCTCAAAATAGTTCTTCAATCTCTTATTCTCATACGCAAAAAAATCCATAACATCCTGTCGTGTAGGGACACGAGACGGAACCTTGAATCTAGACTCAAGTACCCTGCAAAGTTTCCTAAACCCTTCCCCTTATACTATTCTAAAAGACTGCTCATCTACTATGATAAATACGACCAACGATTTTCTACATGCATCCTGATTAAAACATGCAGCAACCAGTTTTTCATCTTCTCCTAGCCTAGAAGGTTCAAAAATAAGAGTAAACTGGCCACTTTTATCCTTCATACACCGCTTTAGATGGGCACTCAAGGAAGATGTCCCATTCTTCACAGTGTCAACTTTAACTATCTGTTTACGGTTTTTACAATGTGCCCATATTGAAGGTGGTTATTTTATTATGAGGTGTTCCCATACCCATGAAGTAGTTATACGCTTCTTAATGGCTGGTGAAGTGACAGTGACAACTTCAGAATCATTGGCACTTGGAGATGGAGATGAACCAGATGGTACTTGTACAACTGAAATGACTTGACAAGATATAATAATAAGAGGATGTTGAGGTGGCAACATCACAGTTGAATTAATAAAAGGTTGTTTATAAACAAAATACAATTAAGTAAATGGAGGATTGGTGATATAATCAAATCATACATACACAGACTCATGCCAAACCACAACCGAAGTTACAAAACAGAATATCAGAACTTTATGTAAGCTGTACTAAATTAAAATCATAAACTAAATACTAAAGTAGAGGTCCAAAGGAAGGCAAGCTTTCCCTGCAAACTTAACAAGATATTCACACTCTTAAAAATGCAATAATGAATAATTTTACATCACAATAGTCACAACAACGATCTTTATTGTCATCCTTGACCGCTAAATTCATCGAGAACCGAAAAATTTCTTAGTCATTGTTAAAGAAGCCTTATATATGGGGTGCAGTATTGATAGAGGGGCTGCCTTAGGATTCAGGGTGACTAAAAAATCGTTATGGGGTATCCTATAGGGGCTATGCTAAATGTTAATATTACCCTTCAATCTATTAAAACCTAAATAAAACAAAACCTTTCTAATCTTAATACATTTTTATTTTCAAAACAAAACCCAACTGTATCTCCTTCTACATTTCAAACTTTTTTCTTCTCCATCGAAATTCCTCGTTGATTAATCGTCGATTCGAAAATTCTTTGTCGATTAAACTCTAAAGGTCGTGATGAAGAATCATACTAAAGGTGTAGAAGGTAGTAGTGATGCCAATCAAAATCAAACTTTTCAACCTAATCAAGAGATTGAAGAACAAATCGGTGGTGAGAATCAAAATCAAACTTTGAAACCACAGCAAATGGTGTATATAAGGTATTTAACAAAACCCATGTTATTTTTAGAACCCTAAAGTGATCGATTATCTTGTTTGATTATTGTTATTGTAAAAAAATTTGGGTTACACAACAATTTACGGTTGGGTTCGATTGGAAAATCCAACCGTAACTGGTTTCTTCTACATTTTACGGTTGGGTTATTAAAAAAAAACAACCGTAAATAAAAATGAAGGAGATGAAGACGTTATTTTACGGTTGGGTTCGATTCTGAACCCAACCGTAAAAAAAAATGCACTCAATTTTTTTTTATATGTTACGGTTGGGTTTGATTCTAATTGCCAACCGTAAATAATTCTGCATATGTAAAAAAATTTGTGTTGAGGATTATTTACGGTTGGGTTCGATTGGAAAACCCAACCGTAAATTATTCGGCATATGCAAAGTTTTTGTGTTGAGGATTATTTACGGTTGGGTTCGATATGTGTAACCCAACCGTAAAAAATTCTGAATGTAAGAATTTTTTTTTGTTTGAGTTAAATTGCTTGGAAATTATCTAACTTGTATTGTTTGTATGTTGTAGGAGAAGAGGGGTAACAATTTAACACCAATTTCTCACACTCCAACCCCTCGCCACGGAGTTCATTTAAGGGTAGATAATAGAGGCTTGAGAAAGAACCATAAGAAGAAAACGATTTTTGAGGTAGGGGTGGTAGCTCTACTCAACAAGTACTACCTCAAGACTTCGAAGATCTACCGGTGTTCAGTGGAGGTGTTCTTGTGATTAGAGAACCACCACAAGAACAACAATGTGATGAAGAAGAGACGAACAGAGAATAATTTTTCCCTCAAGGAAAAGGTAAAGAAATTGTTGTTGCTTCTACTGAACCTCAAAGGAAGGAACCCAAGCCAAGGAAGCAGCCTGAACCGAAAGGCAAGCATATTCCTAAAGGAAAAGACGTGATGTTGCCTAAGAAGAGGAATGAAAGACCTTGGGGTGAGGCCCCAGACAGGTCTGCAATATTATTTGGTTATCCGCATTCATGGGCTGCCAAAGTTGCTGAGACTAGGGTATTAATCTAAAAACTTCTCTTGTTTTGTTAAATTTCTGTTTGTATAACTTCAAGTTAAAAAAATTGTTTTTATTCTTTGTAGGATCATACACAGGTCGTGAAGAAATTGGTTCGTCAAAGGGCTCAACATTGGCCGTTAGCTAAAGAATGTATGGCCGTCCAAGTTCTCGTAAATGGTACAGGGTTAGCTCTCGGAATTTCCAATTCGATGTTGGAATATGACAGTGTCACCTGCACAGCCTTCAAGGAACGTTATTATCCTGAAACCGATACGTTTTATCTCCCATTCGGCGAGATGACAATAACGCCGGATGATGTCAAGTCAATTCTTGGCTTACCAGTTGAAGGAAAAGTTGTGTATGAAGATTTTGACAACAACATGTCTTGGAGTGATCTCTGTGTCCTTGTCAAAGATACACTTGGATGGGAGAAGACAGAAGCCGAATCAGAGTTTAAATTGGATGCTGGAGATAAACCGGGGGTAGCAACGAAGAAAGGTTTAGGTATGACCAAGAAGATCTTGTTGCGTAGTCTAAGGGAGAAGTTTGGAGGAAACCTGCAGTTGGAAAAGAATGGGGTCGTCATAGATGAAACCAGAGCTATGCGTATATGCTATATATGCTCGACACCATCTTTTTTGCTGACAACTCAGGAAACAGGGTTAACGCTCACTTTCGACAGTGGTTGACGGATATCCAGAAGACGCATGAGTATTCATGGGGAACTTTCACCCTCGCTTACCTACTTGCCAACCTTAGAAAAGCTTAGAGGGTTAGAAGAACTGAGATTCCGGGAATACTGGTCTTCTTCAGGTAATTTAATGTTGGAATTTCAATGTTTAAATTCAGATTTTTTATGGCGCATTATCTTATATTAATATTTATTATCTTCATAGGCATGGGTCTATGATCACTTTCCGAGCCTGGATCCTAAGACGGAGTGGAACGGTGATTTTACTGGACCTACCGGAAAGAAATTCATATTCACCGGTACTCGGTCAAAGCATAAAGAAGTGCAGATAGCAACGATGAGAAGTCAACTTGATGCTTTCACCGTTTGAAGATGTTGTTTTTGATCCTTATGTGAAGATTGACATAGATGATGATGGAGTAGTTGAAGATTTACGTTAATTATCAAACGCGTCTTGCTACAACCGGCCTTTGTACCATCCGTTTGGGTTCGTGATGTGCAACCCCCGTCGAACTCTCCGCCAATGTGGCTATGTCCAAACCAAGGTAACACATGAAGCCTTTAAATTGTGTGTGAATGGTTCCATGATCGAAGGCCCAAGCATCATGCTCAACTACATCCCAACGCCTTCGGTCACAGTTTGGAACAACCGCCATCAACCGGAATACCAAATCCAAAGGGAGGAGGTAAATCCATCTCCGGGCACAAAAGAGGCTGAAGAAGATTACTTAGATTGATATCGCCATTTTGGTCATCCAAATGTCATTAATATTGATCCAGAATCTGAGAATACTTCAAAGGGGTCAAGGAAACAACACAGAAGATGGTGTCATGGATGTTTGGAAAAAAACATATTTCAATTTGGTACGTAAATTACATTTGTTATTAATGTTTTTAAGATTCATTACTAAAGACTCAATCAACATTTATTTTCATATGTGGATAGAAAAATAAGGTCAAAAAGAAAGCACTTGCATTGGCAGAGTCTATGACTCCATGCCTAAGTAGAGGTGATGTGATGACGTTTGACCAATTAAAGAACCTGCAAGCCAAAATTGGGAAGCTTCATGAAGCAGACGAGATGAAACGGTTCGAAGCTTAAAGAGGAGTAGAGCCGGTAAAAGAGATACGACTACTAGCCGAAGAGATCCGCAACCTAGTGAAAAAGAGACACATGATGAAGTCGAGGATGTGCAACGTGGAGCTCGTACTCGTGGCGGTCGTGTTGGTGCTCGTACTCGTGGCCGTCGTGCTGGTCCTCGTACTCGTTATCCTTCGACCAAAAAAAGAGTTCGTCAAACTGATCGACATACCCCTCCCCCTTCTCCCTAACTCTATGTTTATTATAACAATTGCGTCAAACTAAAGGTTTTTTTTGTGGGTGTATTATAACTTTAGTTAGAATGTATGAGAAAGTTTTTATCTTAAATTTGTCTAACTAAATTTCATGTTTTATTTACAAAAATTTCAAGTTGGAAACCAAGCAAAGAAGAAATCAAGTTAAAAAACAAAACAAATGATTATTTACGGTTGGGTTTTGGCTGAAAACCCAACCGTAAAACTGTCAATATGAAAAAATGTCAGTTTTACGGTTGGATTATTGAGTCAAAACCCAACCGTAAAACTGACATTTTTTTCATGGCATACTTACGGTTGGGTTTTGATTTCATCCAAAACCCAACCGTAAATATTCCTGGATCATTCAAAATTGGATGTTGGGTTTTCAGCCAAAACTCAACTGTAAATATTCCTGGACAACTAAAATTTGGATTCTAGTATTTGTGTTGTTTTCGGTTTTTGTTTGTTTGAATGACCCAATTTACCTTCAATCTAGTTAAAATGATTGAATAAGTTTAAAATTTTGATTTTTAAACCCAAATTTGACCTTAAACTCAATGCTCCAAAGGATGTTTTACGGTTGGGTTTTCATCCAAAATTCAACCGTAAATATTCCTGGACAACTAAAATTTGGATTCTAGTATTTGTGTTGTTTTCGGTTTTTTTTTTTTTTGAATGACCCAATTTACCTTCAATCTAGTTAAAATGATTGAATAAGTTTAAAATTTTGATTTTTAAACCCCAATTTGACCTTAAACTCAGTGCTCCGAAGGATGTTTTACGGTTGGGTTGGGAAGCCCAAACCCAACCGTAAATATTGACTGAAATTGTCTGGAAGTAAAACTAAAATTGGTATTTATGGTTGGGTTGGATTTTCAAATCCCAACCGTAAATCATCCTGGATAGGAATTTTTTTTTTTTTGAAGATTAGTTACGGTTGAGTCTGATTCTAAAACCCAACCGTAAAACTGTTAAGATTTGGTGTTCATCCATGAAATTACGGTTACGGTTGGGTTGGGAAGAACACCTAACCGTAAATGGCATTTACGGTTGGGTTCGACATGAAAACCCAACCGTAAAATTCTGTGAATCACAAAAAAAATTATGCATTTTTACGTAAATTCATCAAATTTGAGCCATAAAAAGACCAAGAGTTTAAGTTAGAGGTATATCTCACTACTCTGGTTGAGTGAATCAAAATTTAGGGTTCTAAAAAAACCCTAAAAAATTCCATTTTATTTCTTCTACTTTTTCTTCCCACCAAACCAAGAAAAAATAAAAAAATAAATTGATTAAGTTCAAGATTATTTTAAATTAATTATGATTAGCCTAATTTATTAGCTAATTAGTTTTACTAATATTAAATAATCAGGGGTAATTTAATCATTATGAAAATATCATGGATAAGGGGTTTTTAAAATTCACTTCAATATGTCCCTATTTCGTCTTCAACGGATAACCCCTCTATCAATATTGCAGTCCCTATATAAGGCTTCTTGTTAAAAGGGAATACAATAGGATTCTCATTATATAGATATAAATTTGTAGGCTGGATTCTGACTTGCAGAATATTTCATTCACAAGAAATATATTCATGGTGTGGTGGTTATTTGTTTTATTCTCATAAATTATAAAACACTTTTGTAACACTTTAATTACTTTAATCCCCACTTCCAAGACAAGAAAACATACAACGATAGAGAATAAATGCTAAAGCAATTAAAAAAAAACTAACTTTTATACACCCTAGGTAGGACCAGACCGATCTGTCTTAGTGGATTAAATGATAGGTTATTTAGTCAGGATCATCAGCTGTTCGTGAAGTAAATGAACTAGGCTCTATTCTCAAAATCAGTACAACTCTAGCATTTAATTTTCCCCAATTCCAAACCTGAAATGCCCTAAAAAATCAAATTTCCCCAATTTCATCCTGAAATGCCCTAAAAAAATAAATCTCCCCCACCCTATCAAAATCCCCCAAAATTCCTTCAAATTTCCAGATCAAAATGCCCTAAAAAATTAAATTCCACCAATTCCCTCAATTCAAACAGCCTCAACCTGCCGCTACCTCTCTAATTGTTTCTTCTCTTTTTTTCCTCTAATGGCTAATTAATTTTAGTTCTCTTCTTTATGTATTGCAGGTTGAATCACTAAGGTAGCACAAGCTCCATGAAAATGTCAACATGTATGAATCTCCCTTCGTATGAAGCTAATATCCAACAGTTTATTCAGGTACCAATCTACACAAAATCCCACAATATCACCAACTGTACCTCCTCTAGCCCCCAACTCATCACCTTAATGCTCAGTTATCAGGACACTGCCTCTAAGCAGTCTGAATTCTACCCACTCCCCTATCATGATCCCTGTACCAAGCCACATCAAGACTTTATGAAAGGAAACTTCCAATCTCCCCACAGAAACAACCCAACCCATACCCCCCAACCATCTACATCCCATCACAATAACTCCCCATTCTCATTCAAAACGAATTGGCCTCCACCACACACTAACAGCCCCTTTGTCATATGCCTCCTCCATCAGTCTGATAAACCACAACCACACAAATATTGTATTAGAAGAGACAAGATCCATTACATCCCCCCAGACACAAAGCTCACCAAAATGGAAAATTTTGGAAGAAAGAACAAAGGAGTCTTGATCAGGGAAATTACAGCAGAAGAGGGATCTACAATGGAAAATGCTCAGGCCCTAAAGTTTAACATTGATATCCCTGGTAGTTCTGGAAAAGTCAAAGGCAGTGCCAATTCCTCTGAAGATAAAGATGAGAGGATCATTATGCATCATAACATTTCAAGTGATAAGAATGAAGGGGAAAATGAAGACATCAATTGGAGTTACTCAATAGTTGGGAAAATATATGCATAGGAAAATCTGGAGTCATTTGAGGTTACTGGAGAAATATACAAGAAGTGGAATAGGTTTCACCTAAAACAAGTCAGAAAAGAGGGGCAAAATCTATACATCTGTAGGTTTGAAAACAGCAAGGATGTGCAGCAGGCCATACAGTCAGGTCCATGGACAATCATGGATCACCTGATGGGGATGGAACCATGGAACCCAACCATTAAAAAAAATCTTTCATTCCAGTATCAACATTTTTGGAACCATATCGGCCAACTTCCTACTGAGTTCCATGGCAGGAAAATACCTACAAAGATGGCAGCTCTGGTTGGTGAGGTGATTATGCTGGATCCCCCATCAGGAAATCCCTCACATGGCAACATAGTCAAAGCACTCACAAAGGTTGATGTCAACAAAGCAATCCCTAAAGGCATCACAGCAAGCAATGGAGCAGGAGTCACTGGATGGGTGAAATTTTTCTTTAAAGGTAAGCCCAAATCTCTGTGCACTGCCTGTTTTCACATAAACCATAGTCAGGATTTGTGTGTGGAAAGATCAAAGAAAGTGCAAGCAACAACCAAAATAATTCACATTTTCAAACCTAATATCACCAACACCACACCCCTCACCTGGTTCCCATACAGATCCACTGTCTAAAAGAAAAAAGGGAGAAGCGCTCTTTTTATGAGAGATCAAGCTACAGAGATCCCATCCCAATTGCACCCCCTTTCAAATCCCCAGAACTTGTTTCTCAATCCCACTCCTCAACTCAAGTCTGGCCAGTTTGGCTATCTCAACTGCTAAGGAAAATACTACCCAGCCCGACTCAAATCATCCTGAAACGACAAGCTACAACATACACCCAGACCTGGCTGATGACTGGAACCTCATCCATGAACCCAGAAACAATAAGAAACAAAGAAATCCTGCTAATGCGCCATGCTCCAGCAACTCTATTCAGCAACTCCCTGAAAACAATGAAGGAGATAAATTCATACTGACTGACCATGGAGATGCTACCTTATTGATTCAGCCCAGCAGCAACATAGAGCAGGTAACTTCTTCACTCTCTCATAAAATTTATTTTAATCTGATCAACAAATACCACTTCTATCTTCTTGAGAATTCCTATGTTACAACCTTAGAGACCCCTTCATTCATCAAACCTCTCTGCCACATTCCTGAGAATATAACAGTTACTCTCTTGGGTATAAATTTGGCCAACATCCTCTGTTACATTTGTGTTTTTACCTCTATTAGAACTCACCACACCAGGAACCTGTCCATTCTTTACAAACACTACACTTGTGGTAGGCTTCAGAAGAACTGGGTCTCAGGCCCAAAAAATGATACACTTGTTCCAATTTCGGGAGCTATCAGAATTGCTTCCAGTGGTCCCTATTGTTTCTCTGCTAGAAGCATTTGGCCCAGCTCAATAATTTCAAAGAAATACAAAAAAGTTTAGACCAGCAACACAAATCCGAACCAGAAGAAATTGAAGACCCTGGAAAAAAAGCTAGCAAAATTTCCAGCCCAGTCCCAAGATCTCCTCAAACAGAAAAAGAAACTCCCAATAAACCTCACTACCGTAAATCCAACACTCATGAGCCCATAAGCAAAATCCTCAACTACCACCATTCGAGCCTTAGCCATCAGAAGATTTTCACAAGCCCTAACAATCTCTCCCAGGCCCAAATTCACCACACCAAAATAAATCTGCACACTAAAGGCCATTTTCACCATCAGACCACCTTTGGAACAAAAGCTCACCCAGTCCAGTCAAAAAAAAAAAAAATCAACAACCACTATTCACCAATCCTACTTCAGGAGCCCAAAATCTCAGCAACCTAGAACAAGCCAGGTTATCTCCACCGAGGAATATCTCAAGGAAACCAAAATCATATCTCAATTTCAAGCCCAACTTCAAAACCAGGCAGTTACCAGCAGTGAAACTTACTCAACATGCTTGAAAAATGAAGCTCCCATAACCAAGTTAAATCACCGATACACCAGCAGCTCGGTCCCATTGTTCATTGCTACAAGCTGGCCCAATTCTTGTCAATCCAAACCAAAGGAAATCAATACCAGGCCTCACTCTCAAGCCCACCCTCAATATCAGGCCATCACCATCAGCGACACTTACTCTGCCCAATTTCAACCTCGTCCCAAAAATTGGACCGTTTCTAATAATTTCAATGGAAATGTGACCATCTATAGGATATGTAACAAAACTGGATATAGTTTTAGGACTCACCTAGGGCAACCAGATAGATTTTTTCAAAACTTGCAGACATTTTTATGTCTGTATCCCCACAAGTTGGATAAACAAAAAACTGGTAATAGACCAATAGGGTCTAGTAGCCACATTCCTTCTGTTAAGCCCAGGCCCCCTAAAAAAATCCATCATAAAAATGCTTTGATAGCCAAAGTCTCTTCAAAAAATCAAAAGTAGATCATCTCTCAAACAAAAAAAAACCCCAAATGAGAATTCTCTCCTAGAATTGCCAAGGTCTAAGAGGGATTAAAACCAAACAACATCTAAAAAACTCTATCAGGAAAGTAAACCCGGATATCATTTTCTTATCCGAAACCAAAACCACTGAGGAAAAAACTATAAACTACCTTAGGACGTATAGCTATCCCAATACCTGGGCCCAATCCTCGCAAGGGCTCTCAGGAGGACTAGCTCTCACGTGGAAGGATAACCTAGATATTTTGATAACTTATCATGTTAGAAACCTGGTGAATCTTAGAGTAAAAACTAGCCCAGGAGAGGAAGATACCTTCATTACTTTTTTGTAAGGGGAGAACAATTATGGAGCAAAAAAAGCCCAATGTGAGCATATTTTGGAAATGAGCAGGGACATCGAGTATCCCTGGATCATCTTGGTATATCTCAATATAACCTTGTCGTCAGAAGACGCGAGCAACCAATCGGAAGATTCTAAACCCCCGTATAACCCAACCCTCGCGATCATCCAATCTGCTGGGCTTATTGAATTAAAACACTCTGGCCCAAAATACACTTGGTCCAACAATATGGAGAACGAGAATTTGATTCTCAAAAGACTTGATAGGGGCCTGGTTAACCAGGAATGAGAATCTCAGTTCCCAAAATCCATCATTCAAAACTTGCCTTGCATAGGATCGGACCACAACCCTATAATCCTAGAAACAGAGGTAACGCAAAAAAAATTTAAAACTTATTTCAAGTTTTATGAGTGTTGCCAGAAAGTAGATTCCTGTAAAACCACTATAGCTGAGAGTTGGCACTCCTCCGAACAGGGGTCAAAGTAGTATACCCTGATCAACAAGTTAAAAAACACTAAAAATGCTCTTCAGAGATGGAAAAAAACATATTTCAGAAAAATTGAAACTTTAGGGGAAAAACTCTTTCCCCTAAGGGACAGCACTAGAGAAAGTGACCGGAAAATACAAAAATCCCTTGAAAAAGAGCCAGAATATTGGTATGAAATCCAAGAAAGTTTCTGGATTCAGAAATCAAGGGAATATTTTATCAAAGATGCTGACAAAAATACAAAGCTTTTCCATGCCATTACAAATCATAGGAAAAAAACAAACAACATTGTGATTCTAAAAAATAAAAACGACCAATGGATCAGAAAAAGGGAGGATCTCGAAGCCCTTCTAACCTCGCACTTCAAGGAAATAATCTCTACAAGTCACAACTTCATAGACCCTAATATTGTCCATCTTTTCAAACCGGTAATCAGCAATCAGGAAAATGATCTTCTCATTGAGGTCCCATCCTCAGAGGAAATCAAAAATGTGGCAAATAGTATGAAACCTTGGAAAGCCCCCGGGCCGGATGGTTTCCAAGCTGGTTTTCTTCCATCACAACTGGGAAATTGTAGGTGAGGATGTCATTAAAGCAACCAAAGCTTTCATCAAAACTGGATTCATCCTAAAAGAGCTCAATAACACCTACATCTCTCTCATTCCCAAAACCAAAATTCCTCAAACCCCAGTTGATTTCAGACCCATTAGCCTTTGTAACACCGTCTATAAAATAATATCCAAGATTCTAGCTAACCGATTAAAAACTATCCTAAACAGAATCATTTCCCCAGCCCAATCGGCTTTCACACCTACCAGAAACATCCATGATAATGTCATCATATCCCAAGAAGTGGTCGAGGCCATGAAAAGGAAATCTGGTACTTTTGGCAGATTAGGAATAAAACTTGATATGAGTAAAGCTTTTGACAGGATATAATGGTCCTTTATCCTAGCTATCATGAAAAAAATGGGGTTTTCGGTAAAATGGTGTAGTCTTATAAATCAATGCATATCCACTGCCACCCATTCCATTATCCTAAATGGAGTGCCATGCAAATTTTTCAAACCCAACAGAGGCATAAGACAAGGGGACCCCCTCTCCCCGTATCTTTTCATTATATGCATGGAGGCTTTATCCAAAATGATTGACAGTGCAAATAACATGTGTTTCATTAGTGGGATGAAAATATCTATGTCTGGCCCTCCGGTCTCTCATCTGCTTTTCGCATATGACTGTCTTATCTTCATTAAGGCAAATCAGGAGGAAGTAAACAATCTTTTGTCCATTCTAGTTGAATTCAGTCAATCCATTGGTCAATGCATAAATTTCAACAAATCGGGGTTTTTCTGTAGCAAAAATATTGAAGAGAGTTTCCAGGACGTGCTAGGAGACTGGCTTGACATGCCCAGAATGACGACTGCAAAGAAATATTTAGGGTTCCTCCTCTTCAGAAAGAGATCTAGAATTTTAACCTTCTAGTCCATCCTGAAGAGCATGGAGATCAGACTTCAAGGATGTCATTCTAAAATGTTTTCAAGTCGGAAGATCCACCATGATCCAATCGGTCATAAATACCCTTCCCAGCTATCAGATGGTATGCCTAGTTATTCCATAAAAATCAATTAATTCCATGGATAAAATCCAAAGGAACTATTGGAATACTGGCAAAAGCAATGTCCGGGGTCACTCTATGGAGGCGTGGGATTCCCTCTGCCAGCCAAAGAGTATGGGTGGCATAGGTTTCAAAAATCTAAATTTGTTCAATGTAACGATGCTTACAAAACTGGCTTGGAGATAATGAAACCGATCTTTGGGCAAAAGTTTTAAAAGCTCGCTATTTTCCTAATTCCAGCCCCTTGACCGTCCAAAAACACTCTAGAGATACCTAGATCTAGAGGGGTATCCTAAAAGTCATAAG
Organism: Papaver californicum; assembly: GCA_023531435.1. Classification (NCBI taxonomy): domain Eukaryota; kingdom Viridiplantae; phylum Streptophyta; class Magnoliopsida; order Ranunculales; family Papaveraceae; genus Papaver; species Papaver californicum. The sequence continues at coordinate 178,512 of JAJJMC010001370.1, forward strand.
TATAATTCGAGACACCATTTTTTGGTCCATCGGAGATGGCACTCAAGTCAAAATTTGGGATTATAACTGGCTTAAAAGAAGTGACCTAAAGCCAAAAAAATTCTGGTCTTGCTTGGGTTAGTGAGATCATTGATCATGAATCCAATTCCTGGAAATTTTCGATAATAAGGAACTTGTTTACCAGAATCCAAATTGACGAAATAATGACCATCCCCCTCTTTTTCGGAGTCCGAGACGAAATGGGTTGGGGTATCACTACAAATGGTTCCTTCTCTGTTGCTTACACCTATGAAAAATTAGTTCAAAGCTCTATTCCCCCAGTCAGAATCAGTCAAGTGAACTCTGGGGTCTGGAAGAACATCTGGCAAGTCAAAACCCCAAATAGAATAAATCTCCTCATTTGGAAAATCGTGAAACTAATTTTAAAAACCAAAAGTAAAATTTTTAAACATATGGATGCTATGGATCAAAGGTGCCCTATCTGTAACAAGCATGAAGAAACTAGCACTCACTTGTTTATACATTGTGACCTAGCTAAAAAAGTCTGGCAGACCCTTTGGCCCGATTTGTACGCCAATATGTTGACCTATAATTGCATCTCTGAGTGGATAAAATCTTGGCATAAGCATAAAATCTTTATATCTTTCAAAGATACAAATATGATTGCTTATATTGCCCATATTATTTGGAGAATTTGGAGACATAGGTGTGACATTATTTTTGATAAAGTAAGACCCAATCCCATCACGGTCCTCTTTACCATAGCCAACACTACGGTTTCCCCCCAAAACCAAACCATAAATCCCATCCACACAGCCCAAATTAGTCCAAGTTTTCCCCTCAATCCCAACTCCATCATACCCAAGTCCACTATCCAGCCACACGGCACCACAGAATCCTCTCGATAGGAAATGGCAATTGCCACATCCTAAAAGTCCAACCATAGTCCATCACCGTTTTCTTCCCGCTTGATCCTAAAGCCCCATTTCCTGCTCCAGTTATGTTTTCAAACCTTACCATCACAGATACCAACCAAGCCCCATCTATAAACACATCAGAACCATTTTTACAAATTCAATCAAACCAAGGGAAACATACTAGAAAAGCCATTATTTCCGAACATGGCTTTGTTTCCAACTGGGCCTAAAAAAATCTTGATTATGTTATAATAAATTTTGATGGGTCTTATTTTGTATCTGACTATGTAGCTGGATATGAAGCAGTAGCCCGGACATCAATGGGCTCTTTTATAGCAGGTTTCTCGGAGGTGGCCAGGGTTGGTTCTATTCATCAAGCGGAAGCTACGGCTTTAAGAGAATCCATTATCTGGGCGAAAGAACAAGGATATAGTCAAATTTTGTTTCGGGGAGATGCTAAGTCGCTCATTGATGACGTGAACGACATCTCGACTTCTAGCCCTTGGTCTTGCCGTGCTTTAATATTTTATTGTAAAAGACATTTAAAGTTATTTCCCCATTGTAACTTAACTTTCATTGAAAGAAAAGAAAACAAGATAGCGGACAATATAGCTAATCTAGCTCGTTCAGAGAGGGCAAGAAAGAAATGGAGTGATCCTTCCCCTTTCCATACCCAATTAACTGTAGACCTATGTAGCCCTCTTTTCTATAAATGAATTTTGGTTTTTGCTGTAAAAAAAAAAAGGTAGGACCAGACCAATTTCTATACGAAAAGCTATGAAAAATAAGATGAAAGTTTTAAATCGATGGGGAAGAATAAATACAATCATTTTTTTTTATTTTTTTGGATAAACAATAAGTAAATTCAAGTGTCATGCTCACCGGCATTTGTCTGTTGACTCTATTTAATGAAAGAATTTTTAGTATTTATTGGGCCAAATCAAGTGGCTTTCATATCTCATACTATGTTAATTGACCTCAAAGCATAAACTTAAAACCTGACTATGTGCAATTATACACCTTATGATTTTCGATATAAAGAAACAAGTTATTAAACTGAGAACGACTGAATGCCACAAAAGGATAAGGGTATATATCATTACTTGCTCACCATTAAATCTAGACGGGCAAACAATTAGATATATAAAGAGTTGATTTGTAACAACGTCGTTTTGTGGCTGAATTTTCAATCGCCACTTTGCTTCTGAATACAAACAAACCAGACTAAGTAAGCCCATACATTTTCCTATTGAAAAACTAAATTTTGTGTTAACAAAATTTATGAGAAATAAGAAGAGACCTTAGACTAAATTAGGAGGATCAACTACAACAAATTAAAAAGTAAACCTATAAAGCGACAATTGAACCTACAACTATTGAACCTAAATCAGTGAGATAATATGTTTCTTATAAACCAATTATTCAAGCTGCACACCGTATGGTGTAAAATTTGAATACCCAAACCAACAAATAGATAATATGAATTCATCGTTGTTTGTGGGGAAAAACGAATTAAGGGCTAATTTAGGAAAAAGTGGAGTAAGAAGGTGATAATTCGTCAATCCTTAAACATTTGTATTGTTTAAGTACTTTGTTTAGATTCGAGAGATCATTCTGTACAATCCTGGCCTAAACCAAAAAATGGTCTTCAGTCACAAAATGAGAAGGAGAAGGGTTGGTTTTAGGGAAGGAAGCAAGAGAAGGTCGAGGTCAGAGTATCAGACTCTGTTGGATGTAGTTGGTGTGAATAACTATGAACAATTCTTTTGTGTGAGAAGGTTGAATCATCAAGGTTGATCGTCTTGAATTATTCTGTATTCAACTTGTTCAGTTTTTGTAAACTTGTTGTCCTCCCTTTGTTCAATAGATTGAGAATCTATTTATATCATAACTATTGTAACCACTCGACCTCTTCTCTGGAAGAAACTGTCTATGGTTGAGTAGTGGTGAAGTGTAGAAGGTGTGACAACTGCTCTCCACATCAATTAAGGTTGAATAGTCAGTTACTCAACCTCCCACTCCTCTACTCAACTATTGATTGAACTTTCCATAATTTCTCTTTACTGGGTGCTGATAGGAGCATAAGTCATACATATTTACCGCTTAATTTATATTTACTAGTACTTGAATTTGTATTAATAATATATTTTCAACTGTTTTAATAGATGATATGCTTAAAACCTGATGTTACAATTAAATTGGCTAAAAGGACTAAATCGGCAACAAGTTAATGATTTACAAAGTCTGGTAGAGAATGGACCAGAAATAGTGAGCCTTTGAAGACAGACAAGGTCTGACGAAGACCAAAGGAGTGACCACTTAAATATGATTGCAAGCTTGTTTGTTGGCTGGGAGCCATGAAGATACAGAGGAAATAAAGATCAAACTTTCTTTTGACAACACACGTGAATTGAGAAAAGAAAAAAAGGGACAAAGTCTATTGATGGGTTGACGACGACTTTTAAGGCTAGGAGCTAGTGAGAGAAGAGCCTAGGAAAGAAAAAGACGGTCAGACTTCTTTTGATGTTGGTATATGAGGTTTTGTTGGTTCACGTGAAGGTTGGGCTATTGGTTCACGTGAAAGGAGGCAGAATAGGCGTAGTTAGGTTGAGAAGTGCTGTTGAGTTCGGTTTTGTTTGGAAGAAAGAAAGCTAGCACGTGGCCAGGCAAGTGTGATTGTTTTGGGAGATGGTGAATGGAGAGAACGCACGTGGCAGTACTCAAGTGAGGTGAAGAAAAAGGTGAGAAAAAAGGAGACAGTGATTGTCTTGGTGTTGGATAGACACGTGAGTGTTGGCTAAGGCTAAGTAGATGGATAGGCTGTAAGCTAGGAAAGAAAATGACCAATGGGTGATTTCTATTGACTATAAAAAGAAAAAGAAGAAAAAGTAAGGTGGACTTTTCGGGGGAGACTTCTTTTAGGTTTTCTTTTGGTGATTGAGAGTAGGAGAGGCGGACAAGGTAGGGGGTTAGCAGGCGGAATCAGAAGGAGGTGGTGTGAGGAAAAGAGGTAGAGAGAAGGTGAGATTGTTTGGAAAGAAGGGAAGAGAAAGTAAGGGGAATCTTCTTTTCTTTTGAAGTTTCATCACAGGGTTGGCGGCTGGTGGAGTTGGGTTGTTGAAAGAGGACTGAAAAGAAGAAGTAGTGGGGGACAGACTCGGATTGACATGAAGAGAGCTAGGCTGCGCACTGTACCGCCTGGAAGAGAATGGCTGGTTCTTTTTGGGATCAGACTGGACGGTTGGTTTTGGAAGACTACTATATCAAAAATTTGGTTTAATCTTTCCCCTCTCTACTTTGTTAATTATTTTTATGGGTTTTAAGAAATCCATTTCCATGTCTCACTGATTTTTGTAACTAGGGTTTTGGGTAGAAACCAATTTTGATTATAGAAAATTTATAAATAAATGGTTTAAATGTTTAGTAATTTATCTTCTTTGTTAGCTTGATTAATTATTGCATAAATAGTATATTTTATCATATATGATTTCCGTTTTATACGTCGTGCTTGGATTAGATTCTTAGACGGTGTATGCAATCAACTAGATATTTGATTCATTAAAACTATATATTGGTTAGATAGTTCTACTGATTGTTTATTCTTTTGAACTGATATGCCATGCTTAACAACATTAGATGGGATATACTTTTCGATTGATAAACAATTCTTTAGAAATGTCAACTTGGAAGCGAAGAAAATTACAGTGGTGAACGATAATTTTGGAGATTAAATGTCAGTTCTATATATCAAATTGGAGAACACCAAAAACCCTAGTGTCCTCTCTACTTAATCACATTGTATATTTTAGTCAGTTTATTTTATTATTTTCTCGTTCATTAGAATATCTGAAAATCCAAAAATATTGTTTCTGATTAGTTTATTAAGAGTATTGATTGCAGTATTGTCCCCACTCCCTGTGGGTTCGACCCGTACTTGTCGTTGTCTGCATTGTAGACATTGTACGATTGTGGTTTATTTATATAGGGTATTCTAAAATCCTATCAATTTTTGGCGCCGCTGCCGGGGAGCGGTTGTGGAATATTGTAATTAGTATTTTTGATTTTCTAATCGTAGTTTAGGTTTTTATTTGTATTTTTTATTTTGTATATATTTTTATGTTATTTTTAGGATTTTAGTTATTTTTGACTAGTTTTGTGGTTTAGAATTTTATTTCAGGTATATTTGGGGTTGCTCCTGGTCGTCTAGCTCAACAAAATTCGTCTGTTGTAAAATATTCATGAGTTTTTTGCTTGTGAGTTATATATTGAACGATTTGGACAGGTTGGACGCTCATTACCCTAAATTGTGAATGTTGATACGAGGTACTAATACGGCTTTGTGAAGTGGGAAAATACTTAGTTGAGTTCCTTGAAATCTTTCGTTCCAATTATAAGGGTAGGAGCAATTATTTACTTTACTTTTATTTTCTTTTGTATGTATGGAGTTTGTTTGCATGATTGATTCTAGCAACAACAGTATTAGTGACCCGTTAGAGGCCTGCTTGGCCTATTTTGGAGCCTACTACGATGATGATAGGCATTTTGAAGAAGTTAATGCGTTGTTAGATTCTGTACCTGTTTTGGATTATGGAAAATGGCAACGTAAACCTGATAATTATGTATGTGTTAATTCCGAGGAAGCTTTATTTAGTTTAAAGACTTAGAGTTTGTTCTAAACCCCTAGACTTCCAAAAGTTACCTAATTTAGGGTTAGAATTATGTGCTTTAAAAGTTTTGTTAGATTAATTTGCATCCAAATACCCATAGGACTTGTCTGTTCTTGACACTGTGCAGGAACCAATCAGTATCTCCCCAATCCCAGTATTATCCCCATATTTCGTTCTTTACGCACTTCCGAGTGTAGTAAAAACTTGGTTTGGGGGTAATCCCTTCTTTTTGATAGTTTCAGTGTCACCGTATCACCATAATATAATTGTGAAACTGTCATTTGTGTATATTGTATTTTGGGTTGATCCCCAAATTTTCAGGTTATTAGTGTTTAGGGATTCTATCCGTACATATCTAGTAGGTAGATGTTTATTTTCTTGTTAGAACTTTTTGTTTATTTTTATTTTTGGTGTTCTTTGTTATTACTATCGTTTGATGTGTGTGACAGAGAATACTGCTTTTCTTGCGTCAATCAAGTGAAATATTCCAATCCATTCTCTTTAATTTACATTTGTTTCTCTTATTTATATTTATTACAACCATTCTAGGTTGCACGGTTTGAAACATTGAGGACAATGTTAAATTAAGGTTTGGGGGTAGAATTTCAGAAAATTGATGCCAATAAGAAACTCCGAAATTTAGAAACTTGTGAATTATTCAGGATGACACTAACCATTCTAGGTAGATGGAAACATAGCTCTTATCTATAGGAATCGGTGTGCCCATCTAAATGGTTGGTCGGTTGTCAGCCAAGCAAAATTAATTCAAGTTCTTAATTCACTAATATAAATTAGAGTATAATAATAAGAACAAGTTCGTTCCTACAGAGAGGCAGGTGATTGTTAATTACTTTCGATTACTTATGTAAACTTGGGGGTTTTGGTTGTGATTATAACTAAATTATGCTAAAACAAATTGATTAAAACGAATATCAGAGATAAAGAACATTGGTTACAGAGTTCATCTTCCATCTTCCAACATGTTATCAACTAAATCATACTCAACATTCATGCACTCTCAATATAAATAACCCTAAAGCATCCTATCACAGGCTTACTCCGGCAAAACTCCTATTATCATCAAAGGCGCAAGAGCCACTCTTTGAATCCTTTTCAACAAATAACTTGGCGCAAGAGCCACTCAAGTTTAACCCAATGAAATCAATGGTCTTTGTGAGTTGAGGTTATTCTAAGCAATCCGGCTCAAGAGCCACTCGGATTTAACCTAGGTCACGCTTCTACACATAATTGCATGGTAACATCCCGTTATTAACAACTATGTTATGCTACTTGTAACAAGGATCTTTCGAAAATTACGGATCTCAAACCCTAGTTTAGCTATAGATGTCAATGCATGCTCATCTAATTCGCGATTTAAACAAACTAGCAATCCATCATTCAAGGCGTTATAGACGGTAGAACATAAGCGATATTGAAGAGATTATGAACATATGAGAATGAATACTTCAATTAATAAACATGTTTTCCAAATTAGGACTACATCTCTAACCAATAAGAAAAGTTTAGTTCATCATGGATTTCTCAAAATCCATGGAAAATAATCAAGAAAACAAGTAAAGCAAACCCTAGAAATTGTGATGATCAATCGCAACTCCAATCCTTAGCTTCTTGTTCTCCTTGTGTTTTCAAGTCTCCAAAAATGTCCAAGCTCCCTTTCTAGGGTTATAGAAGTCTTCTTATATAGTCTCCATCATATCTAGGTTTTAGAATCCTAATGGGACCATGATACCTTGATTTGGAAGTCAAAAACGTGTCTTAGAAGTGCCTCCCGTCGAGTCATAATCGGTAGGCAAGACCCCCTCCTTAACTACCGATTGTAAGGGCTTAAAATATAACTTTCCTGTACCCAAAACGTGCCGTAATCGGTAGGCTCGCTTTCCGTGTAAACTACCGATTGTTGGATCTCAACAACGAAGTTTTCCTGTACCCGAAATCACTTATGATCGGTAGGTTATTTTCCCTTGTAAACTCCCGATTGTGATGCTGAGTGTTTTATTATTTTCTTTCGGCTATTTTGCTCATAACTTCCTCATACGAACTCCAAATGACTTAATTCTTTTTGCGTTGTCTTTGTCTTCTCGTTCTCTTCAAAATGGTATTAAGAACTCCTGGATTTGAATGAGTTGAATTCGGTCTTTGGCTCCATTGGCAGAACTTAACTTCCTTGTTCATTTCGTGTCGTAATGAACTTCTTTCTTCTTCTTTGGTTGAATACACTTCAAAACTCCTAAGAAACTCATAAAAAAACAAAATCAAAGCATAATGATATGAAAACTAACAAGAAATATATGAATTAGAGTAACTAAATAATACAAATAATGCACATATCAATGGTCTATTCATATATGAATGCACTCAGGTGTTAGAAATAACATGATAATCATTGAACAAGCATATCTTGGAATCATCATAATCATATCACTTTCTGTTTTTATTTTTGTAATTTTACGTTTCTCTAAGTGATTTGGTGGGGCCCTAGTATTGCCATGAGGTCGTAGCTCGGATGTATTAGAATTTTAATTTTGTTGAATTTTTTTTTAAAAAAACTTGACACTTTGATAGCAATATGTGTGTGTTTTTCATGTCTCCGTCGCCTAAGCGAGCGTGGAATGCAGGATCCATGGGAACTATCATGTAATCTGCTGAAAAGGAGCATGCGCTTAGATTCAAAAGATCTAATCATGTAGTCGTGAAAAAAAAAAGAACAAAAAAAGAACAAAAAATATGTATATAAATAATAATAATAATAAAAATAGGAGCATCCGAGCCGGAATTTATACTAACATTTTGGGAAACACCGTTCACCTTAGTCAACATATGCACCATTTATCACTTCTATATTCATTTTCTAATATATCCCTGTTTTTGAATTTGATTGATTTCGAGCAATGTGAATTTTTATCTAGCTTTGGATGTTCAATTATTATTTGAGTAGAGTTTGCATTCTTATATGAATTTTAGTATGCTAAGTGCAAACTCGTGTACATCAATTGGATTCATACAGGGTAATGATTCTTATAGTCAAAGAAATTAGTACGCCAACTAAATAGCTTGTTTAGTGTTTATCCTTGATCGTTCACAGGTAGCTAAAAATTGGAGTAAAAGGTTTTGTGGGTATATCTCTTGTAAACCCTCACGAGACAAAACTCGTCTGCTAAGGCCACTTAGGGGTTTAAAGGCTTATTACATATGCTAAATGTAGTCGCGATTCCTGCGAAAGTGAGTTAGGAATTTACTTTTAGATTAGTTTTGCTCGAGGACTAGCAAAATATAAGTTTGGGGGTATTTGATAGGGGAATAATTCATACATATTTACCGCTTAATTTATATTTACTAGTACTTGAATTTGTATTAATAATATATTTTCAATTGTTTTAATAGATGATATGCTTAAAACCTGATGTTACAATTAAATTGGCTAAAATGACTAAATCGGCAACAAGTTAATGATCTACAAGGTCTGGTAGAGAATGGACCACAAATATTGAGCCTTTAAGGACAGACAAGGTCTGACGTAGACCAAAGGAGTGACCACTTAAATATGATTGGAAGCTTTTGTTGGCTGGGAGCACATGAAGATACAGAGGAAAGAAAGAATCAAACTTTTTTTTGACAACACACGTGAATTGAGAAAAGAAAAAAGGGACAAATTCTATTGATGGGTTGACGACGACTTGTAAGGCTAGGAGCTAGTGAGAGAAGAGCCTAGGAAAGAAAAGGACGGTCAGACTTCTTTTGATGTTGGTATGTGAGGTTTTATTGGTTCACGTGAAGGTTGGGATATTGGTTCACGTGAAAGGATGCAGAGTAGGCGTAGCTAGGTTGAGAAGTGATGTTGGGTTCGGTTTTGTTTGGAAGAAAGAAAGCTAGCACGTGGCCATTCAAGTGTGATTGTTTTGGGAGATGGTGAATGAAGAGAACGCACGTGGCAGTACTCAAGTGAGGTGAAGAAAAAGGTGAGACAAAGGGAGAAAGTGATTGTCTTGGTGTTGGCTAGACACGTGAGTGTTGGATAAGGATAAGTAGATGGATAGGCTGTAAGCTAGGAAAGAAAAGGACCGATGGGTGATTTCTGTTGACTATAAAAAGAACAAGAAGAAAAAGTAAGGTGGACTTTTCGGGGGAGACTTCTTTTAGTTTTTCTTTTGGTGATTGAGAGTAGGAGAGGCGGACAAGGTAGGGGGTTAGCAGGCGGAATCATAAGGAGGTGGTGTGAGGAAAAGAGGTAGATAGAATGTGAGATTGTTTGGGAAGAAGGGAAGAGAAAGTAGGGGGGATCTTCTTTTCTTTTGAAGTTTCGTCATAGGGTTGGCGGCTGGTGGAGTTGGGCTGTTGAAAGAGGACTGAAAAGAAGAGGTAGTGTGGGACAGACTCGGATTGCCGTGAAGAGAGCTAGGATGTGCACTGTACCGCCTGGAAGAGAACAACTAGTTCTTTTTGGGATCAGACTGGACGGTTGGTTTTGGACGGCTACTGTAACAGAAATTTGGTTTAATCTTTTCCCTCTCTACTTTGTTAATTATTTTTTATGGGTTTTAAGAAATCCACCTCCATATCTCACTGATTTTTGTGACTAGGGTTTTGGGTAGAAACCAATTTTGATTATAGAAAATTTATAAATAAATGGTTTAAATGTTTAGTAATTTATCTTCATTGTTAGCTTGATTAATTATTGCATAAATAGTAGATTTGATCATATATGCTTTCGATATATCGTGCTTGGATTAGATTCTTAGACGATGTATGCAATCAAATAGATATTTGATTCATTGAAACTATATATTGGTTAGATAGTTCTACTGATTGTTTATGCTTTTGGATTGATATGCCATGCTTAACAACATTAGATGGGATATAATCTTCGATTGATAAACAATTCTTTAGAAATGTCAACTTGGAAGCGAAGAAAATTACAGAACTATCCCATTTAATTAGTCTTGATACATGATTAGTTAAGTTAATTAATTAGATTAGATTAGTATATAGATTATGGTTTAGATTAAAGTTAGAGAATTTTTTTACTTTTCTTATGAGTAGAGAAGAAGAAGAGCTTTTGGAGGGGAAAAAGTGAAAAATAAAATGAAGAACTCATAACTCAAAACACTCAAGTTAACTACAAGTAGCTTACTAATTATCGATTTTTTTGTAAAAATCGTCGAATCATTATGAAAAAACAAACACACAGTGTAAGGATCGTCATGGTTGTGAGGTTGCTACCATGATGATTCTGCAAAGGTCGTCATGGTCGTAACATCCAACATTGTCGACTCTTACCTGCAACTTTACCAGGCTATGAAAATTCGTCATGGTCAATAAAAATAGACCACGACGATGCTAACTATATCATCTTCACTTTTTCCTGGTTGTTTTGGTGTGATAGGGTCGCGTCGGTTCACACCCTAAACCATGACGAGTCCAATCTACTTATTATTTGGGTGAGTTGGAGTCGTCATGGTCGACACCAATAGACAATGACGACCCAATTAGACTATGTGGTCGTTAGGGTTTATCGAAGGATCGTCCCAGATTATATAAATAGGGTCGTCATGGTTTTAGGTAAAAACCGATGCAACCCTAAATAGACTCTTCGTCTTTAGGAAAATAACCAGCAAGGGTCGTTATGGTCGAAAATCAACCATGACAATTTTTTATAATTTTAACATGTATATGAAAAGTCGTCATGGTCTAAGATTTTGGACCATGATGATTATGACGATGAATTAACTTAAAAAAATGGAAGAATAAGGGTCGTTAGAGAGAGGAGAAAAGGAGAAGATGAATAAATTTAGGTTTTGATTTTAGGGTAAAAAAAGGGTTACTGGGTTTAAAGGTATTAGGATTTTAGGTTTAGTTATTAGAAAAAGGGTAAAATAGCATTCTCACCACCATTTGGACCCTATAATTTATAGTGTGTAAATAAATTTGACATAACCCCTATTAGTTCCACAAACCCCCAATCAAATCAGGTTCTTTACTAGAGAAAACATAAGGTTACATCAGCATTATATTTTAATATTAATAATAAATCAATGTGACATTATTCTAGAGCACGAACAATCGTAATTCATTCATTGTTTTCCAGTCTAGTTGTCCATCCAAAACTGAGACTGAAGATGATCAACAACTTTCTTGTCAACTTGAAAAACCTTGGCGAGAATATCATCATTAATGGGTCCTTTTGATCCGAAAACGACATTAGCAATTGTGATCATGCCAGGGTTTTGGCTGCTTAATGCGGCAAGAGAAACTGCTGGGGTTTTCTCCAGATTCATTTGGAAATGAATGAGTCCTTCGGGAATACAAATACATCACGATAATTTTGGAGATTAAATGTGAGTTTTATATATCAAATTGGCGAACACCGAAAACCCTAGTGTCCTCTCTACTTGATCATATTGTATATTTTAGTTAGTTTATTTTATTATTTTCTCGTTCATTAGAATTTCTGAAAATCCAAAAATATTGTTTCTGATTAGTTTATTAAGAATATTGATTGCAGTATTGTCCCCGCTCCCCGTGGGTTCGACCCGTACTTGCCGTTGTTGTATTGTAGGCACCGTGCGATTGTGGTTTATTTATATATGGTAATCTAAAATCCTATCAGGTGCATTGTTGCACCACATGCCATAGACCGCCATACCAAAACCCCAATGAATAGCCCCTTATTTGTGACATTTGATGTCCCGTGTAATATTGTAGTATTAAGCACTACTGATGTTAAGTCGATTTAGACCTGCTCAATGGGTATTTCGACTAAAGACTTGTCTTGCTTGACTAGCTGGTGAGTATGTCTTGCTTGACTAGCTGATGAGTCTGTCTTGCTTGACTAGACTGGTGAGTTTAGTAGACTAGAATAAAATAAATATGTCCTGCTTGACTAGATGATGAGTCTAGCAGGCTAGAAGAAAATAAATTTGTATTTATTTGTGTATAAGGAACAATGTGTCTATCTTAGTTAATTTTGCATTGACATGCTTATTTCGTGAAAATAAGTGCATGCTGCTGAGCATGAAAAATCGTATGTGAGGCCTTATACGAAAATATGTGTGAGAGAGGCCTAGCATAGCTTAGGATTTTGAAGCTTGTCAAAACCTTAATTTGCCAAATTAAAAATACTCACGTGAAGAAAGAAGGAAGAAGGAAGAGCGAAAAACTTTTTGTTGGAGCAAGACTCTCACGTTTTTCTCTTTGCACCCGGCCTCACACGTTGAAGATAAAATAGTAAAACGTTAATTTTCAACAAGAGGCAAGACACCAATTTTAACAAGAAGCAAGACGCCAATTTTTATCAAGAAGCAAGACGCTCACATTTTATTCTTTATACTCAGCCTCACATGTTGAGGGTAAAAGAGTAAAATGTCAATTTTTGATAAGAAATAAGTTGTGTGAGCTTAGCTTCTGAATGAAAGCATACAAGTTTTTCCTTAAGAGTAGTCATGCAAGCTTAGCTGCTTGACTAAGGCGTACATGTATGAGGTAAGAGAGGCAGAGATGGTCAGACTAGCAGGCTTGTTTGAGGAGCAGGACGCATGAGTTAGCAGGCTTGCCTGAGAAGCAAGACACATAGGTTAGAAGGCTTGCACGTCCAGGAATTAGGGTTAAGAAGTTTCCTTCTTTCAAATTTAGGGTTTGAACTTATTCTTTGGTCGTGAGACTAAGATGGACAAGCTTTGCACTAAGCAGGACAAGCTTTGTCTCACCTAAGACAGACAAAATAGGGGGCATCAGCCCCTTTGACTTGGATGGACAAGAGATTTCTTGTGAAATTTTGAAACCCTAAAAATTCAGATTTAGGGTTTCGCTGAAAACGCTGTAAAATCTTCATACGGAGTCTGTTTTTGATGATCTACACTACTTTTTTATGCCCAGACAATCATCTATCTCCCGTATAGGAAGGATTTGAGTTTTGAGGTCGTTCAGGGCATCAAAAAGACGAAATAAACAGAAATTTGAAAAATTTAGAAAATTTTCAGCAGTGACTTAGTTGACTGTTTTAATCATATCTCTTAGCTAGTTTGTCCAATTGATGTGATTTTTAGTACGTTATAGAGAACATCTATACGAATATTTTGGTATATAACTCACCATAAATTCATTAACTATTGCTCCCAGCTCATAACTTTGTATAGGATAACGTAAAATTATCTTTAATGAGCTTAACGTGAAAACGTGTTTTTAAGCCTCTGGGCTATTTGCTTGAACATTGGATGTTAGATAAATGATGTTTATGCCATTGGTTGCTTCCTTAAGCAGGGATTGACGTGACCAAAGGCTAAATTTAGATAGTAGAAGATATGTTTTGTGTTTAACATAATTTTGATTTGGTGTCTGAGCACACCTGTGGTACTTTTAGTCAAGTAACTTGACATTTTATGTAAAATTTTTAGAATATCTGAGAATGTCGTAGTGAGCACCAGTGTTGTCCTAATGATATTATAAAGTATTGAATGTTGATTCATTCAGTAATTTTCATTATATATATATGTAGTTGGCCATACATATAGAGAGAGGACATGTATAAGCACGTGCCTGAAACTTCTTGGCAGAATTTTAAAGTTTAATATTTTCTCAGAATCGAGTCTTGAGAGATAATTTTACTATTTTATCCTTGTAAAAAACCCACCATCTACAATCAAAATTTTAACAACCTACATAAGTCAAATTAGTAGATAAAACACCACAGGTTACAGATTGGATGAAAACTACTTGGTTTTCTTAGTTAATATCAGTAATCAATCTTATTATAAAATTCCATTGTATGAGTATTCAAATTCATAGAGAAACTGATCGAAACCCATATCTCAGTAACAAGATTTACCTTATAAAAGGAAACAATATATAAATGCATAAATAGTTCAAAGCCAAATGAAATATTTAACAGAATTTCACTAACAATTTCGTTACAGCTAGGAGGCCGCATGATGAACATGACCATGTTTATGTTAAACAACATTTACACCAAAAATACAGGTAACAATTTCATTAATTGACAATCAGAATCAAACCCAAACACAAATTCAAACAATAAAGGCTGGAAAATAGTTGAGAAAGAAGAATTTACTACTGTTGATTGAGATTCTTCCATGATTGGATCGAAGAGAGCAACAGAAGCTTGCAAACTAAATCATGTAAAATCAATTTTATGATCTTGTAGTTTTTAAGTTTTTAATTTCCAAACTTAAATCATGAAAATTAAGTAACACAAGTAAGAAACAATGATAACAACATATCTTTAATGAAGAAAATGACCGATTTGGAATATGGTGCTGAAGTAAAGTTTAGGGTTACAAGAGATATAACTGAGAAGAAGAAGAAAGGAAAAATATAAGATGGTGGTGTACTGGTGTTGTGTGTTACTTCCTTAATGGTATCCTGGTGGTGAAGAAAAAAAATGAAGAAGAGGAGAGTGGTGGTTCCATGGTGTATTACCGAACCTGTTATGAATTCTGAAGAAAGAAGTAAAGAAGTTAGATTAGGTCAAGTGTTCTGGAGGAGATTAATTGATTGACAATATATATTATATTCCTACAAGGGAAATTTTGTAGAGTACGCCATTTGAATTAGTAATCTATAAAGTAACCCCGTTTTTTTGAAAATCTATAAAGTACCTTCGACTTGGTTAACGACCAGTAAAGTGCTAGGTGGAAGTTATTTGACATGGAAATAGTCATAAAAGCCCCTGAATCGGTCGAGTTGAGTTGGGTTGTCCACATCTCCTTGGGGGGAAAGATAAATAATTCGACGACCCTGAAATAGGTATAACGATCCTGAACCGGGTTCGACGAACCTGAAATGCGTTGTAGAATGTCGATTCGCCACCAGCCAAAAACCCCAAACACTTGGTAATGATGAACCTTCTTGGAAATGATGTAACGAACCTAAAAACGGTGAAACGACCCTAAACCTAGCTCGACGAACCTAAAAAATGATATAGAAGATCAACACGACAACTAGTATAGGGTAAATAAGTAAACTATTAATTGACTTAACCAGGATGGATAGAAAATTCAATTATAGAGGTAATTTATAAATTTTCAAAAGAACGAGGACACTTTATAGATTACTAATTGAATTGAGGGTATGTTGAACAAAAAAATAAAATCCACGACTAATATTTAACGATTATTCTATTGATTTTTCTGTTCGGTTACGATGAACAAAAACCGAACCATTGACTATCGATTCTCAGCTTTTATATTAAAACCAAACTAATTAATAACCGGTCCGGTTTGGTTTTTCATTTTTGGTTTGGGCCGGTTTGATTTCTCGGTTTTTGATGAACCGTTTACTGCCCTGGCCCTGTAAGTGTCACTGTGTCAGCAAATGACTCTTTCACTGGGTACACTACAAACCAGATAACGCATACTTTCAGCAAATCTTTCGGATCCTTATATTTCTCAAAAGGCCATTTTTGTCATTTAAACTAAACAAAACCTCCAAAATATTTCTCTCGTCTCCCTCTCTGTATACTTGAAATAAAGAAAAAAAAAAAGAGAGCAGAGAAAGCCAAGCAAGCAATCCCTAGCATCAGTTATTCTCTCCAGAAAATCCCCAATTATAATTTTGGGTTAAGAATGGTGGATTCATTAACTAAAGGTAGGAAATTACTATCCCAACTCATATAATCTGTGTGAATTTAGGGGTCTGAGAATCATTTTCTCGGTCCCCAAATATAATGAGCACCAAATATTTGCACAGTCCATTTTTAGGGTTCACCTTGAATGGGAAAACCAACAAGAATTCATCATTTGGAGGTAAGACAGGAACTAGGTTTTCTTCTTTCCCTAAGTATAAATGTGCAAAGCAAGACCATGACAAAGGTCATGGTAAAGGGCAAGGCCAAGGGCCTTTGTTTTCACATTTTGGTTGGAGAAACTATAACAAGTTTATATCAGGGGAGAAATTGAGGGATAGGTTGAAAATGAACTGTATTGAAGAACGATTCTCACGAAGTAAAGCTCTAGTTAAATCATTAGTTCCATTATGGAACGAAGGGTTGGTTTTAATTAGATGTTCTATTTTTGTTGCGGTGATTTCCGCTGTTGGAACGTTGGTATGGTACGGTCAGTTAAAAGCTAAGAGTGTAATTGAAGCCAGGTTATTGCCTTCTATTTGTTTAGTGCTGAGTGAGTATCTTGAACGTGAGGTTGATTTTGGTAAGGTGAAGAGGATTTCACCATTGGGTATTACATTGGAATCATGTTCAATTGGACCGCATTATGAAGAGTTCTCCTGCGGTGAGGTGCCTACGATTAAAATTCGTGTACGTCCATTTGATAGTCTTAGGAAAGGGAAGATTGTGATTGATGCAGTTTTATCACGGCCGAATATATTGGTTGTACAGAAGGAAAATTTTACTTGGTTAGGGATCCCCTCGTCAGATGGTGTTTTTGATAGGCACTCTTCAGCTGAAGAAGGTATTGATTATCGGACCAAAACCAGGAGGATTGCTAGAGAGGGAGCTGCTGTTAGTTGGGCCATAGAAAGGAACACTGCAGCAAAGGAAGCTGCACAGATGGGGTATATTGTTCCGGAACATGCTTCTGGTTCATCAGCTGGTGAGGTTTCCAAGGAGGGCGTTGTTCAATTTGATGATATAATGAGCTCGAATTCATTTTTTTGCGTGGATGAACGGTTGCATAGGAGGGATCATAATTCCATGGATCCTGGTGTTGAGTACAGTTTGAAACATGGGGATTTGGAAAAATCACTTGGAGTTGAACTGCCTGGGTCGGGACTCAGATTATGGTCTCGAATCATAGCTGCTCCTTTAAGGCGCAGATTCAAAAGGGAGGGTCGTCATAAAGATATCTCCAAGGCTTGCTTTTTAGCTAAAAAAAGAAATCTTGAGCATAGTGCTGCAGCTGCAGTTGCACATTTCCAGGGTATAGATGGTAGGAAATTCCGTGACCCGTCTCAGTTGAGAGGAACACCCTTGTCTGGAAGCAGTGATGCTGCTGAACTTGAAGCAATTGTGTCAGAAGGTAGGGATGCAAGTGATGTAACCAAAAAGACTGCAAATGATGCTAGTGAACTTAGAATGTATGCCGACGAGCATGAACCAGTTTTCACGAAGATGGAAAAACATAGCAAGTCGGGAAACTCTGGAACAACTGCTGAATATTCTATCCTGAATGGAAAGAACGGTTTAGTTAACAATATGCAGAATGGTCATGGTTATGCAAGCATTACTAGTGATACAACAATTAAGGCCCAAATTGACAATCGCAGGTGTACACCAGACCCATCTTTAAGTTTTGGAAAACACAGTACATTAAAAACATCTGGTGAACATTTTCCTGGGAGTAGCACTTCTGTTGAAGCAGAGAAAACACTTAGTTGTGATGTAACTGATGGGATGCCGAGAATATTTGACAATCGGGATAGCCATTTCAATTCTAGAATCAGGTCCAATGATTTGCAGAAACTGGGGTCTCTTGAAGAAAGATCCGACGACCACAACAGATATTCATTCCTGGCCACAAGTTCTGTAAAGCTTGGACCCTGGGTATTGACAAACCGTTGGATTCCCATTTGGCCCTTGAGCCTGAAATCAGGATTTTCCTCCTTTTCGAAGGATTTTGGAGAACTATTATCTAGTTATTTGGGAGGTCAAATTCAGAAGGTGAAGTCATGTGTGAATATAAAACTTGATGATCTTGTTGCTGAGCTTACTGAAGGTGTAGAAGAGATCCAGCATGTGGGCATTGAGAAGATGCTTCCAATAACGCTGGATTCTGTCCATTTTTCAGGAGGAACACTAATGCTACTAGGATATGGGGACCGCGAGCCCAGGTGAGATAACTGCAACTACAAATGTTTCCAGTATGGTCTGTTATTTTGTCATTTTTTGACTTCAAACAAGGCTAGGGAAAATTGATGACCTCCAAAGTCATCCTCTTTGTGATACAGGTATCACTTTTTAGCCTGATGGGACATCTTTTAGCGTACCTTTTAAATAAAAGTGCAAAGACAGCTTAATGGACCTCCAATTCAGTAGACCCATCTGAAGGACCAATATGACACCTGCTAAATGCCTTTGAGCATCACATTGGTTTTTAAGAAGAGGAATCTTCATGGGAATAAACTGAAGGATATGGTATCTACTCTATAATCCACAGCCAAGTAAGATGTAGTAGTGGCCTTTATAACGATAACCTGAAATCCTTAACCTTCACCTATGAATTCTCTTTGGAAAAGGGCCTATGGCTTCATTGGTACCAACATAATAACAGCTTGGAGGAGACTCCTGTTGCAGTATCTTAGGTTGTGCAATACTGTTTACTCCAGTTTGCATGTTATCTTTGGTGTTAGTGCGTTTGGCTCCATTGTTCCTTAAATTTGGAGCAGCGGGATCTAATGTGTGTACCTACTTCTGGATTTTTGGCACATCTGGGAGTGGTTTTCCTTTTTCTTTTGGATAAGTGAGATTTTTTTTTGAAATACACAAAGGTTAAGGATCATAAAACACTGCTGGCTGATCTGGATATGGTCTTTAATCTATTTAATGTGATCTTCTATGCAATAATAATAATATTACTGGCTATTTATCTAATGTGTAATCTTCTACATTCTTTGATAGAGAGATGGAGAATGCCAGCGGGCATGTGAAATTTCAGAATCACTATGGTTGTGTGCATGTACAACTGAGTGGGAACTGTAAGGAGTGGAGATCGGTTACAACATCCGAAGATGGTGGCTCCCTGGCTGTAAACGTGTTTGTTGACACCGTTGAAGATAAATGGCATGTCAATTTAAAGATTGCAGACCTATTTGTTCCGGTGAGGTACTTACCGATGTCTTGGTTTTGTATTAACTTTCTAGGAAGTAAGTAATTTCTAAGAGGTCAAAGTTGTTGGTCTTTAGAATGAAAGTTCAAATTTTTTAATGCGATAGATTGTTTGGTGTTAACTTCCAGGTTTTCTATTTATCTGCAGCTATTTGAAAGACTTTTAGATATTCCAATTATGTGGTCTGAAGGAAGAGCTAGTGGTGAGGTGCTTCTCCAACTTCCATCGAACTCAATTAGTTTCTATAAATTATTTTTAAATTTGTATTCCCGTGTAGTCTTCAATGTCATCATGTCGCTAATACAATATCAAGCCAGTGGCTATTTGGCTTCTGGAATGTGACCGTGCAGGAATAAATCCCGGTGTTTATTGTTTTTCCTTAAAGGTTTTTAATTTGAGTGAATACTGGAAAATTAGTTTGGTAGCGAGCGTCTTGATTTTGCATTCCAAGTCATCATCCTAATTATGTATCCACTTCGGAACGCCTTTTCCATCATTACGACGGATAACAAATTTTACAAATAGACTATTTAAGTTTTAAAGGTGAAATAGGGTAAGTGATCGGAATATAAGGAAAACACTCCAGAAGGCTAGTTGAGGCAAGGTGGAGCAAAGCTGAAACATTACTGTGTTAGACACTTAGTGATATCAGATATATGATTTTCTATGTATTTAGATGGTTACATCAGTGCTTATTATCTCTCATCTTGTCTACAAGGTTTAAGTGGGTTGTTTGTTATGTATGTTACTTTGTGTATATTTCTATCCTTTCAATGCCAGCATTTCTTGTGTTAATGACTTGAATTATGGTAAGAAAAATGATAGTTGTTGATACTTTTTGGGACCCAAGTTTTTCTTTATCATAATTACTTTCTGCAATAAGGGTTATTCATTGTCTGACTTAAATATTTATTGTCTGTTCAACACGGTTTGGTTACTTGAACTTCAGTTGTCTAAACTTTACACAGGTTCACATATGCATGTCAAGAGGGGAGACTTTTCCCAATATTCATGGGCAGCTTGATGTAAAGGGGCTGGGATTTCAGATTTTCGATGCTCCTTCATGTTTTTCAGTAAGTTCTAACTCTCATTCTGAAGCAGTTGATGTAGGTTCATATTTTATTTGAGCATTTGCTGATGAAAAATTGACATTGTTAAAAACTCCATAACAGTGTTGATTTAGATATCATTTGTGTACTTCATCTGATTCAATCGAAGCATGATTGATGTGTATCACGAGTCTTGAATCTCGATGTTTTACAGATATTAAATGTTATGTGATCACTGCACTGATGAGTCAAACAACTTGTCAATCCCTTGAGATATACTGAAATGATCCTCATCTACTCTGGAGTAGATTTGAGATATGCTCTATGAGTTGTATTACATGCCCTCCCTTCTTTTACCTTTTCTGTTTGATCCTATATGATCAATGGTTTCTTCTAAAGATGACGAGTCCTGGCCAACTATTTTCACTTTTTTGTGGTGGCCACCTTTGATAATTGCTCTGTGGGGCGCAGTACCTCTCTTCTGTCTCAAAAGAGCATATAGAATAGGCGAAATATGTACTTTTCCCCTTCCTCTTAGTCTTCCCCTTTTCTTTTTTTCTCTTTGTTTTTTTTCTGCAGTTTGCAGATTCAACTTAAGTGAGAAATGCATAAATGCTTGTTTTTGTTGACATCTTAATCAAGTAGAGATTTGGATTTTCTTATAAACAACTTTACATGGTTATGTGCAGGAAATAGCTGCAATTTTATGTTTTCGTGGTCAGCGAATATTTCTACAGAACGCCAGGGGTTGGTTTGGTGCTGTTCCTGTGGAAGCTTCTGGAGGTTTCGGAATTAACCCTGAAGATGGGGAGTTTCATCTTATGTGTCAGGTATTGCTTGTAAACTTTTCGTGAGTGTCATATTGGTATCTGAAATGGTTGACTTTCTTTTGCTTAAAAGTAAGTACATAATGACCCAATTACCTATCATGTTTTTTAAGTCCTAACGCTGCCTTTTGGTCTAGAAGCATGACTTCTGTTCTGCAGTGAAGGCTGAGGACATTTTCTCCCTGAAACTTACAATCTATGGAGAATCATTTTTTTGTTACATGTTCTTGTCAGCAGAGTTCATTTTCATTTCTCACTTTCATCTGACATGCAATGTATACCCTGTTCTGATTATCAGGTCCCTAGCATTGAAGTTAATGCTCTTATGAAGACTTTCAAGATGAAGCCGTTGTTGTTTCCGGTATGTTTACCTTATTCTGGTGCTTGGTCTTCTCATGATGATAAACTGTGGTCCCTAGATAGGTCACTTAAACCTGCCAATTGTTGGTGGATGAACATTTAGTATATAAAACTCTAAGCAGACCATCCTCTTCACCATTTACTCATGCGTTAAGAGCTAATATCTTCTGACACTCCTGCACATTCGGTTTAATGCTTGTTATTGGGATACATGTGGATGACCATGTTTCTTGAGCTTTCTACAGTTGCTCGAGAAATTCTTACCATCGACAGGAGTAACTTTCATTTTGTATGACCCATCCTTCTCTTTATCTTGTAAAGACTTCATAGATACAGCAAGCTGAATTGACTTGTTTATTTGTGTACATCTCATTTACCATCACGTTTACTGCAGTTGGCAGGCTCAGTAACTGCGGTCTTCAATTGTCAAGGCCCCTTGGATGCTCCTGTATTTGTGGGGAGTGGGATTGTTTCGAGAAAAACAAACTACTCAGCTCCTGACTTCCCATCATCTGAGGCATCTGAGGCTATGATGAAGAGTAAAGAGGCTGGCGCTGTGGCAGCATTTGACCGTATTCCATTGACATATGTGTCGGCAAATTTCACTTTCAATACCGATAACTGTGTAAGTCTCTCTCTCTCTCCCCCCGTATATATATATTTTATTAATTTAAAAGTTCTTATATTTGGTTACAGGTTGCTGACTTGTACGGAATAAGAGCCACCCTTTTGGATGGTGGTGAAATTAGAGGAGCTGGAAATGCATGGATCTGCCCAGAGGTAAAACAGTATTAATGTTATACGATGTGTTTCTTGAATATGCATGTGCTTAGTTTTTGTAGACTGGTACATAAAATAGCCTAATTCTGCTACATGTGGTGGTTTTTTATCTTCTTTGCTTGGTGCCCTTGAAGTGCAATTGTGTAATAGATGATCTCCTTCCCTCCCTCCCTCCAATTCAGTTACCCTTTAGGCTGACTAAAAGTCGAAATTAAGTAATATATATTCTTGATTGCTCCATTTGCTCAGGGTGAAGTTGATGACACGGCAATGGATGTGAATTTTTCTGGAAATTTGTCCTTCGATAAAGTTATGCATCGATATCTACCAGGTGAAATTCAGCTGATGCCTGTCAAGATAGGGGAACTAAAAGGAGAAACCAAACTTTCTGGGGCACTTTTGAGACCGTAAGATTCTTAGACTGATTAAGATTCTTAGACTGATAATTTTCACAGTTACTTTTCTATATGACAATTTATGATTGATTTAAAATTATAACATGACTATATTTCTCATCCTTTCTCATATATTTTGGATGTTTTCTTCAGTTTAATGGGCCTAACATGCTAGATTTGATATACCAGGAGATTTGATATCAAGTGGGCTGCCCCAAAAGCAGAAGGATCCTTCACTGATGCACGTGGGGATATTATTATTTCCCATGAACATGTTACTGTCAATTCTTCATCTATTGCTTTCGACTTATATACAAAAGTTCAAACATCTTATTCCGAAGAATGCCGGTTAGACAGAAAACCTAATGATTTAAAAAGTGATGTACCCTTGACTATTGAGGGAGTTGAACTGGACTTCCGTATGCGTGGCTTTGAGTTCTTCAGCTTGATGTCCTCTTATACTTTTGATTCTCCAAGGCCTATGAATTTGAAAGCTACTGGAAGGATCAAATTTCAAGGAAAGGTTGTCCCCATCTGTGTTTCTAATACTAAACACGCAGCAAGTGAGGAGAGTACAAGCACACGGATGATGGACGATGCAAAGGAAACTGGTCTTGTTGGGGAGGTATCCATCTCCGGTATCAAGCTAAATCAGTTGATGATAGCACCTCAATTGGTTGGATCCTTGAGCATATCACATGAAAAGATTAAGGTACGGCCATGAAATATGCATATATGTTATATTGTAGATATTTTTAATGAACCTCTAATTGCTAGTGAAGATTTCTACATTAGTTTCCACTATAGCTTTAGTCAGTCATTTTCATTTTACTGGTCAATATGAGTTATTAGAGAACTTGCTAATTCAGGACTGGCAAAGTTCCTAGCTTGGAATTGGAGACTTTTATGTAGTGTAAAGTTTTGCAGTGGCCAAACCAACGACTAGATCAACCTTTGAATATTTCCTCTATGTATGTACAGTCAGAACTAATTCAACTTTAGAGCTGTATCCTTCGCATTAGAGTTGACTTGTGTAGACTTTCCTCACGAATCATATCCAACTATTTGTTCAGCATATTTCTTCCGATACTCCCCGTTAACCTAATTCTCGTTGTTTATTATGTCCGTCTTTCTTATTATGCAGTTGGACGCCACAGGGAGGCCTGACGAGAGCTTGACAGTGGAAATTGTTGGACCTTTACTTGCTACATCTAAGGAAGAGAACTTGCAAAAGGGAACAATGTTGTCTCTTGCTATTCAAAAGGGGCAGCTTAAAGCCAACGTCTGCTATCAACCTCAATATTCAGCTAATGTTGAGGTACCTAACTTCATTCTACTAGTGGTCTTAGTTTTTTGAGTAATTTTGGTTATGCTGTTCACTTGTTTCTCTCGCTGTAATGTTGTAGGTTAAACATTTACCGCTTGATGAGCTGGAGCTAGCTTCACTAAGAGGGACAATACAAAGGGTAAGAAATAGTTTGTATCTGTAGTTCGTACTAATATATTTTTCGCCCTCCGTCTAAGATGTGGTCAGGCCCATCTTTATTTTTTGACACGTATTTAACTTAAAAACCTGCCCCCTCCAAATCCCGTTAAATGCTTTACTTTTTGAGAAAAAGTAGGAAGTTAACAAAAAATAAAGATAAACAGTTAGGTAATAAAACTGTTTTGGAAAAAAAAAATTCTACTTTATAAGAGACATGTCAGCATATAAAGATGGGCACATACTTCAAGTATGTGGCCTGACCACATCGTAACCGCACCGTATTTTTCGTAAGGCGCCCTAGTTGTTCTCGTTTATTCCGAAGCTTATTAGTTTGAATTCTGAAGAGTTAGCTTTGTTATTTTTGTTTTATCCGCCCGTACAAAGTCGAGTCAGCCTAGTCAATCATGTACTTATTCTCTTAGCCTTAACATTCTGGTATTATTTCTCACATAGGGCTTGGACAGCTTAACAGCCTAAACTTGGTCGTGATTACTTAAAGCTGTTCTGTCATATGGTCAAACGGAAGTCTTAATTTATATATCTCAACATTTCATCCATTTCCTCTGTACAGATTCAATGCTGTTTTCACATCAAAACCCTAATTATTTTCCACTCAACCCACATACTGGCATATCCTTGAGATAGAAAGAGCTCAATGATCTTTGATGCTGAAATGGTTTAAGCAATCCATGTTGTCATAGAGGACATTCACGAAGGACATTTCACTTTGAGGGTGGATTACAGTTTAAGTATATACATAACATATCCTACTGCATCTATAACTATACTTCCTCTCAACTCGTTTATGTACTGATACATATTCAGAGGGTTAATGCACCAGAAATAATATGCTGTAGACTTCTAGTTAACAATTCTGTGATTGATCACGTTAGGTTGGTAGGTCATCTCATGCCAAGCAGCCAATGAAGTATAAATTTTTTAAGAGGGATTCAAATCTTAATCATGTAAGATGGTGTGAAGAAAAACAACTGTGCATGATAGAGGTGGCGGATGATATGTATCTAAAAGATGTGCACTCTCAGCAGTTAGGAAATACTAAGAAAGCACATCGCCATTAATAAAGAATGCACTTTGTAGTCTTTGCATTTTCATTCGAGAGGCTATGTACCTTTTTTTCCAAGAACCCTCTTATCAAAGATTATGTTTAACCCACTATGAAAGCCAGGCATCAATAGTTGAATCCCTATCCCTTCAAATATTCGAGGCCTGCAAGCTTATGTGTCATTATTGTTCATCACTAGTCTTTCAAACATGAAATCATTATGACGATATTAACAGTGCTCATTTTCAGGCTGAAATCCAGCTTAATTTTCCGAAAAGAAGGGGTCATGGAATGTTATCTGTACTTCGCCCAAAATTTAGTGGTTTACTCGGTGAAGCCCTTGATGTGGCTGCTCGATGGAGTGGGGATGTTGTGAGTAGCTTTCTTCTAACTAACACTGTTCAATGTCTCTTTTGCTGTTAGCAGTTCCAATAATTTAGATAATCTTGTAAGGTTGAACCATCAAAATTTATAGACTTGCGTTTGAAAGAATTACCATCTTTAATGTTTAGCGGATGTTAGGAATACACATTTTCAACTTCAAATTGAAAGATTTGTGTTTGAAAGAATTTCCATCTCAAATTGTTGAAGTACTACTTTTTTTGGATGTAAGGAAGTTTTATTAATCAGACAAAACGACAAACAAAGTTGGCTATTGCCATACATACTTGGGCTAGTGTCATTTTGTTAACAGCTGAGAACTCTACTCTTAATGTGAGGAGCTTAAAGCAAAAGATATGATACTCCTCACTGTTGACCACGTAACTATAGAAAATGCAATCTTATAAAAGGACCTAGGAACAAAAAGCATTTATAGCAATGAAACTTAAATAACAGACTTTTTATTTCTTATTTCTTATTGAGAACTTAGTTATTGTTATATTTAGATTGATGACTCAGTCCACTTAAATGTTTTGTTTTCATTTGTATGCGATCAAAAAGGAAAGCTTATTACTGTTAGACTACTACAATTTAACATGTACAGTAGTTTTTAAGAAAAATTGTCTGCTGCTCAGATTACAATTGAAAAGACTGTTTTGGAACAAGCCAATAGTCGATATGAGCTCCAAGGAGAATATGTATTGCCTGGACGGGATCGTCACCCTACTGGAAAGGAGAGAAGTGGCTTGTGGGAAAGGGCTATGGCAGGGCATCTGGGTAGTGTGATATCTTCAATGGGAAGGTGGCGGATGAGACTAGAAGTTCCTGGAGCTGAAGCGTCTGAGATGCTTCCACTTGCCCGACTTCTTTCTCGGAGTACTGACCCTGCTGTTCTCTCTAGATCAAAGGTAGTAATTGGCTTACTTGTGAATGTGCAAACGTTTTCTTGTCAAGTAATTGTAGTTTTCCTACTTGTGCATTGTGTTATATCCATAAATTGGACATTGAGATTTGGGAACTCAATTTCCTGGAAGCCCTTATGTGATGCTAACAATGTACCTGCAATACTCAACCAATATTCTCTAGCAAAATTGATAAATTTGAATATGCTATAAACTGTGTGAGTCATGCTTAATATGTTCCTTTGACCAAGCCACTTTCCAATGTCTTAGAACTTTGTTGCTGAGAACCTGAACATTTCCACTGTGACTTCAATGGCACTTTGCCAAAATATATTGTTTAGCCACCTTTCAGTCTTGACTATTCAGAAGGAAGTATTAACAACTTTTGTATAGTTAGCATTCTTTTGGACTTCTTCAATGCATCCTTTGGCCGTTAACTCTCATCCCCTGTGAACCATGTTTCGCTACTTGTATATCCTTTCAGGAACTGTTTGTGTAGTGAGTTTACAAAAATTGAAGTCTCCCATTTTTGGTTTAAGTTACAAGGCACAACATTTTTACAATATTCGGTTTCTTAGTTTTCTCGTCTCTTTCTGTTTTCTTTTATATCTAGCTTTTGGAGTTATGAACAATATTCAGTAGTGTTATTTGCTATTAATCCCATTTTTGGTTTAACTTTTATTTCTTTCAGGTTTAATACGATTTTAAGATTTTTGCTCTGTTGAAAGTAATTAGAGTATTGAATTGGTATACCCCTAGCCTAAGGGATACTCTTAGGCTAACTTACCACATATCCAAACATGTACCCTATACATTAACCTATACTGCGTATCTGAGCATACACTGGTATTGAGTGATATGTTGGAGACCTTAATCTAGCCTTTCTTGGGGTTGTCTTGATAACTTTTGTTGTATAATCTCTCTATTTTGGGCTTCTATTGTGTTACTTCTCCCTTTCTCTTGTCCTGATGTTTTTTGTTGCTAAATCAATTGTAGGACTTCTTCATTCGCAATTTGCAGTCGGTGGGATTAAACGCAGGGAGTCTTCGCGACTTGCTTGAGGTACTTTTCAGACCAAAATGCACTCACTGCTGTTTCGGTCTATGTAATGGTTGCTGTGTGCATCTTGCTTTTATATCCTTATCAGCATGGGATTTGCCATGAACATATTTCCTGGGAATATTGTAAATATTAGACATGATAATTTGTTCAAAGAAACCTTTTATTAATCATCGTTTTGGTGTTTGTTCTTTACAATAGCTAAGTAGTTCATTGACTTTTCAGCTTGTACGCATAGACCATGCTCCATTGGATGAGGTTATTCTCGAAGATATAAGCCTCCCAGGCTTGGCTGAACTAAATGGTCATTGGCGTGGTTGTCTTGATGCTAGTGGTGGAGGCAATGGAGACACGATGGTAAGCCTTTAGGAAACCATCCCCATGTGTGTTATATATTCATTTGGTTCAGTTAAAAGAATCCCTTGAGAATTGGATTTTGGAAATTGTATTTGATAATTTGATATGAAAAATCATTTTCTTTACTTTGGAAGCTGGTGGATATAAGACGCCAGAGTATAGTATTCATCTTATATAGTGGAAATTGCAATTGGTGAGGTCTGGATAAACTATAAAGAATGTTCTCATTAAGCTTGACTTTTTTAGCTTTTTTTATTTTATTCAAACTCGACAAACAATTTGAATTCTCATACACTGAAGATTTATTGGGAATGTGGCAGACCTACCTACTATACCTATTTTTTCTTTATTATGGAAGTAGCAGACCTGTTCCATTATTAAGACTTCTTAGTTACTGACATGCCCTTTTTTGGATAAACTGACTAAGACATGTTTTTTCAGGCCGATTTTGACTTCAGTGGGGAGGATTGGGAATGGGGAACCTACAAAACCCAGAAAGTTTTGGCTGTAGGTGCATACAGCAACAATGATGGTCTTCGCCTTGAGAAAATGTTCATCCAAAGAGATAATGCCACCGTTCATGCTGATGGGACTTTGTTGGGGCCAAAATCAAACCTTCATTTTGCTGTTTTAAATTTCCCTGTTGGTCTGGTCCCTACACTTGTGCAAGTCATTGAATCTTCTTCCACGGATGCCTTACATTCACTGCGGCAACTAATAACACCCATTAAGGGGATATTACATATGGAAGGGGATCTGAGAGGAAGTATTGCGAAACCGGAATGCGATGTTCAAGTGAGATTACTTGATGGTGCTATCGGGGGCATTGATCTTGGAAGGGCTGAAATTGTTGCTTCCCTAACCTCAACCAGTCGTTTTCTCTTCAAAGCCAACATTGAACCTGTTATCCAAAGCGGTCACGTTCATGTCCAAGGAAGTATCCCGATAACTTCCTTTCAAAGTAACATGTTAGAGGAAGAAGATAAAGAAATTGATAAGGGAGCAAGATGGACACCAGGATGGGCAAAGGAGAAAGAGTCAGTTGATGAAATTAGTGAAAAAAAATCATCAGAAGGCTGGGATATACAGTTAGCTGAAAGTCTTAAAGGGTTAAACTGGAACGTATTAGATGTAGGAGAAGTTAGGGTTGATGCAGATATTAAGGATGGGGGTATGGTGTTGTTAACAGCCTTATGCCCTCATGCCAAGTGGCTTCATGGCAACGCTGACATTATGCTCCAGGTATTTAGGTTTCTTTAAGTATATTTTTGAACTTCGATATCTTGAATTTTAATAGATCAGATGAAGGAATTGAAAGATTTGTTCCTGACTAAGATTTGAACTGTTCAAAATCAATAGGTTAGAGGTACTATTGAACAACCAGTTCTAGATGGATCTGCATCATTTCACAGGGCATCCATATTGTCACCAGTGCTCAGAAAGCCATTAACAAACTTTGGGGGTACTGTGCACGTGAATTCAAATAAGTTATGTATCAGTTCTCTGGAAGGAAGAGTTAGCAGAAGGGGTAAGCTGCTCGTTAAAGGGAACCTTCCCCTAAGAACGAGTGAAGCCTTACCCAGTGATAAAATTGATTTAAAATGCGAGGTTCTTGAAGTATTGGCAAAAAATATTCTAAGGTATTCTATGCTGTCCATGAAAAATTTGAGTTTCACATAAATTAGGGCTTCAACATTTTTCCTTTGTTCCACGGAAGCAAACTTACAGTACCTTACTCAAATTAACAGTTGCCAGGTTGACAGTCAGATGCAAGTAACTGGTTCCATATTGCAACCAAACATTTGTGGAATGGTTAAATTGAGCCATGGAGAAACATATCTGCCCCATGACAAGGGTAGTGGAACTGCTGCCATTAATAGGTTGAATTCAAATCAGTCGAACCTTTCTACAAGAGGACAGAGTCGAATGACTGCTTCCGGATATGTTTCACGTTTCTTCAGTTTAGAACCTGCTGCTTCACAGGCCAAATCCCCTCCGCCATCAGGTGCTGTATATTCTAGTCTTTTGCTTTGACTATATTTTACGTGCAAGGCAACACACATTCATCTATGTTACAGGGAACCTAATTGGTAATGCTAAAAAATTCAAACTTCATCTAGTTCCTCTGAGGTGTCCCATGGTACTTGTTTACCTGTGAACTTAAGTAGAACTGATTTCCCAGTTTTGATTTTACATATAAGTAGCAGAACCTCTAGGAATAGGAAATATTATTATTAAGACTACTCAGTTCTGTTCTGGATATGTTGATATCCTATGGAACCGGATTCCAACAGTTAGTGTACAAGCATACAGATAGTGAAGAACTGAGGTGAACAAGAATTTTAAGAAACAGAACTGTCTATGCATTTCTGGTTACCCTGGAACTACCACCAAGTTATCTAACGCCTATTGCTTTAGGGTACACCGCCACCTCCGGTTTGCATAGAACCGAAAGCAGTCGAATGATGTTGCTTACACAATTAATAGTACAATAAAAGATGCATATTTTTCTAGCTTCTTTGTTAGGCGTTTTTGTGAATGCCACTCTAGAAAACATGATTATAGGCAGAATAATTAGCTGAAGTCTTACCCAATCCATAGAAACTTCTCATTAAGTTACCCAAAAGTGTATAAAGATCAAGGGTACTACTCACATGCTTACCTGCGGTTTTTAGGTGAACAAGTGGAAGATGAAGAGAAAATGGAGCAAGCAAATGGCAAGCCAAGATTTGATATCCGTCTCACTGACCTAAAGCTGCTCCTTGGGCCTGAGTTGAGAATAGTGTATCCATTAATTCTCAACTTTGCTGCCAGTGGAGAAGTCGAGCTAAATGGTGTGGCTCATCCGAAAGGTATAAAGCCAAAAGGAATATTAACATTCGATAATGGTGATGTGAATCTGGTGGCTACCCAGGTGAGATTATTATCTTTTATTCCTTGTTACTTGAATTAAAATTTAGATTGTTCTCTGTATTCAGTATTATGTTGACTGCTTTTTTCCTGTTCAAATCCAGATGAGGTTAAAAAAAGAGCATGTAAATATTGCTAAGTTCGAGCCTGATCTTGGTCTAGATCCCATACTAGATTTTGCTCTAGTCGGGTCTGAATGGCAATTGCGGATTCAAGGTCGAGCTAGTAGCTGGCAGGATAATTTGGTGGTGACCTCAACACGCTCCGTTGAACAAGATGTCCTCTCACCTACCGAGGTACTGCCATTACCTTTGGAGCCCAATGCTATTTTTTTGTAGCATATATGGTTACTAATAACTTCATCCATTATTAAAATATAAATATGGTCCCCCCCACCCCCACCCATCTTTTTCCAATCTTATCATAGCTTTATTGTGTTTATTCTTATGAGTGGTTGCATAGACCTAGCCAAAAATATTCGGCTAAGATTCCATATTTTCATCTATCTGCAGGCTGCTAGAGTCTTTGAGAGCCAATTGGCAGAGTCTATCTTGGAAGGTGATGGTAAGCTTGCATTCAAAAAACTCGCAACTGCAACACTTGAGACATTGATGCCGAGGATAGAAGGAAAGGGAGAATTTGGGCAGGCTCGGTGGAGGCTAGCATATGCCCCTCAGATTCCTAGTTTGCTTTCTCTTAATCCCACTGGGGATCCTCTCAAATCACTTGCGAATAATATGTTTTCTGGTGCTGAAGTTGAGATCCATCTTGGGAAACGACTCCAGGTTTGTTTAGCTTCACACAAGTCTCATGTTCTTTTTTATGTCATCTTCCGTCACATCAGCTTATTTTCCATCTCATGTGGTGATCATCCTTCACCTCGAGCTTAAGGTTTGGATGATCAACAGAATAATTTAGTCGGAACTGATCTCTTAAACAGTAATCATCATCCGTAGAAGTCAATGCCTTTTGAGTTAGCTTGGGTTTTAGGGTTAATGAGCTATTCACACACCTGAAAGTTGCTAAACTGAGTTTTCTGAGATAGGCATGTTCGTTTCATTCGGTTTACAAATCTCGTAGACTATTACTCGGATGACTGAGCAGACTCCATACTTGGGATGTACATAAATGCAGTTGTGGTGGTTAAAATTTTCTTACTCATTGATTTTTTTTTTATTTGAATTTTCAGGCCTCAATGGTTAGACAGATCAAGGACTCGGAAATGGCAACTCAATGGACCTTAACCTATCAGCTTACAAGTCGTCTACGTGTGCTCCTTCAGTCTGCTCCATCCAAACGCCTCCTGTTTGAGTATTCAGCTACATCTCAGAACTGACCCAGATCATGTGTCTGGTAAAGTTTGAAGCAACTCAAATTTTTCAGCAGGATTAAAGTGGCCCTAGACATTTCGGAGATTTGGGTCCTGAAAGTGCTCAGCAAATCTCATGTACATTATGGAGTTCCAGAATATACATCTAGTTCCGTTAATCATTTTAATTGTAAAGTTAGATGCTGTAAATATGAAAAATATCCAAGTTACTGTGTAGTGGCGGTGGTAGTAGAACATTCTTTTGCTCAATACATACTGAGCTTCTGTATCTGTAAGCTCTTAAAATTAATTCAATCAATTCTTTCTTTTTAATGAACTGTTCATTTGGTTTTTGTTACACTCCAAGAATAGTTCGATATTATGTTAGTTATTTTGAGTTTTAGGTATTTATAAAATAGAATGCGGCAAGGGTTGTTATGGTAGTAAAGGGACGAAACAGTGTCTTGGTGTTGGACATACAAAATGCACAATAACAGAGTAGAAATAATTTCTCTTGCAACTTGATTACGACAAGGATTTTACAACGTAAAATTGTTTTATGTTAAATATACAGAATGAACGTCACAAAAATCTCTTTCTAATCACCGATGCTACAAAAGTGCGCATTGTGAAGTGAATGATACTGGTCGCCAGCCTTGAACTCTACAATTCAGAAGAGAAAATTGAAAATTGTTGCAGGAAACTATCTACTGCAGTCACCAGAATCTCCAAGGATCTTGCGATGGAGAGACATAGTTATCAGTTGGAGGAAGAACGCGGAATGAGGACACCGTTTTCTCTAAAACAGGTCCCATCTGCAACACAAGGAGAATGAAATAAAAACCATTTCTTTGTCAGAGACAATATTTAACCACATAGATCTTACTGAACTAGCCGATTCAATTTAGTTAGTGGAGGGGGGGACGGGACTTACCATATCCCACTTCTTATCAAGAGTAGAAGTGTTCAACGAATACAAAAAACCTACAGGAAATCATGAAAATCTTTATGATATTATGTATTACTATAATCACAAGGAACAGAATGTTTTACACAATTTTATGATATAATGGCTTACCATCTCGTTCTGCAGTTACAGCAGCATAGCGCCGGAATATGTTTGATTCTTGAACCTGCAATTTATCCACAAGGATAATTGGTGATCATTCGTGAAGAAAACACTGACAAGTTTGTGGACAGCGAAAACTTACAGAATTTGTAGGTGATTTCCGGACAAGGTATTCATAGTACCAATAAGGTTCACCGTCAATCTGTCAGGCAAAACTAGACATGGTCAAGCTTTTGAATTAGTGTACAAAAGAAGTTCATTTTCTAGGCTAAGTTGGTATCGTGGTGTTGTAACAACACATCAAAGACAATAGAACTAAAAGCGAAAAATAAGAAAGAAAGTTATACTTGGTAGAGCACATAGCGACTTCTAAAACAAACAGGTCAAAACAAGGAAAGTGAGAATTTACTTGGCTTGTACGAGTCTCAAGAAGTTGACTCTCTGCCTTGCGCTCTGCTGAGGTTACTCGCTGCGCAGTTAATGAATGTGAGTTCAAGTATCAAGTGACAAACAGAACATAAATAATTTGATTGACTATGGTGGAAGGCCATAACATCCAATTACCAGTGCGGACTTGTACGACAAAACAGAATCAGCAACATCTTTTGCATTCCATTCTTTCTTGTCTGCCAATGCTATGAACTGAGAATTCAGAGGACCTATCTGAACCAAAGAACGTCAAATTCGCAAACCACGAAATAGAGGATCACGATTGTTTCTGCTTTATACAGGTTCAGTGTAGTTACCGAAACAGAAATGATAAGGTTATCAATTATGTCAACACGCTCAGATACTATTCGCATCTTCGCATCAGCTGTTTCAATAACAATATCAACAGTAAAATTCTATTAGAAGTCCTCACGAAGACCGCTATCTTATCTTTGAAATGGTTCAGATATAAAACATACGAGATAGTGGTGCAGCTGATGAATAACGCTCTGGTTTTCTGGATTCCACCCTTCAATTAGACGAACAAAGTCAGTTTTCAGATACATCTAGTTCATTCATAATGTCTCCATAGTGCAACAACCTTATGTTAGCCATCCCAAAAAAGGACTGCGCAGTGGTGTTAGACCAAAATGCGGTAAAACAGATCAAACTTTTTATTATCGAAATGATTGCTCAATATTAGTTAAAGGGAGTGCATGAAATAGATATATTTGTCAGTAAAATTGTTCCAAGTGAATAGACACATTTGCAACCATAAAAAAAGGTATCAAACTGGACTAACTTAGATTATAAACCAGCTGCGAACCAGTTGGTCAGGGTACTACTCTCATACTTGAGGTCAGTAGTTCGATCCCCTCACTGACCCTTTCCAGATAAACCTCAAATTCATGAGAACTAGTCACATCCATAGCATATGCCAGGATGAATTTAACAGAAAGTTAACTTACCATTTGAAGACAAACTTCTTTGATGGCAATTCAAGAGGGTACATAAATGAATAAGCATTTATATCATCAACAAATAAAGCCATTTTATCTTTCTCCATCTCAATAGCAGCATTTGAACCTAAATGTTGCAAAATCACAAAAGAAAGAAATATCCAAAATTTAGACCTTTTTGCATGAAATTTCATAGTAACTTTGAAATGGGTTTGTTTTGTTTAGCTTATACCTGGAGTTGGTAAGAGCATAGATACCGAAGAAGAAAGTCCAAACAACATCAAATCCCTTTTACCCAAATGAGTTGTTTCCAGAGAATTTAGTACTGGGAATGCATTTTCTGAAGTGGATTTTGAAGAATTACAAGAGATTTTATTGGATTTCTCATGATTTTGACATACTTTCTGGTTCATAAAACTATTGCTCTGGGGTCTGTTGAAGATAACAAAATTGAGTTAGAGAGCAAAAGAGAGTTAGAAAGAGAGAACTAGAGATGGAGTTTAAGAGAATTTACCTGGAATTCAATGGATTTGTAAGGATTTTAGAGAGAGATGGAGGTTGAGATTGAAGAGCAGTTGCTGCCATTCTTTCTTTCTTTCTTTCTCTGTTTTTCTTGTCAGCTCATCCACTCTGTGTTAACTTAGCTTTTGTTAAAACGAAGACATATTTTCAAAATAGGTACCTATACAACTACAAAATTTATTATAATATCACCCTTTCGTATATATATAAGACATTTTATACCCCCTTAATAATATTTATACACAAAAACCCCCTAAGAAATTTTGGTGAATTCATGATGAATCCTCTTTTAGATTGTGTTTTTGGTGAGGTTTAGAAAGAGGGAACCAACCTCTGAATCCAAACAAAAGTGGGCAGTAATTTCTCTATGGAATGTTCGATTTCGCGTGAAACCACTACGCGTTGGATAATGCAAAATCATTACGCATTTTCTTGTTTTTTCGATTTATTTTTATCCTTTAAATTTTTGAGTCTTAAAAATGGGTAATAGTTACACCGACTTTGGAAGTTAAAAATGGCATAAGCACAAAGAACATTGAAAGTTATAAAATCTAATGAAAAATTATAGACTAAATTTCATGTGTGCATTCACTCTCAACTGCTTCATACCCAACCTCTTCTACCCATGAAATGAAGCTTTGCATGCCATGGCATAAATTCCCACTATAATTACAGCAGTTTCCACTTCTTAGACTCTCTGTTCTCTCTTCTATCTTTCACTCCTCATGGCTTCATGGATACAGGAGCTTCAATTCCCTTACCTAAATATCCCTGTAAGACATGATCATTTTCATACAGTGGAACCAGAATCTCCGATTCCTGCCGCTCATGGCGACTATCTTTATCTATCCAATCTCGATGACATGATTGGAGCACGCGTTTTCACTCCGACGTTATACTTTTTCGAAGCGAACAATCAAAATTCTAGTCGAAAGTTTGAACCCAAAGTCTTGCGTGATGCTCTAGCCAAAGTTTTAGTCCCTTATTACCCATTTTCTGGGAGACTTAGAGAGGCTAAAAATGGAAAACTGGAGGTGTTTTTTGGACCGAACCAAGGTGCGCTTTTTGTTGAAGCTTTTTCGGAGATGGAAATGTCAGATTTAGGAAACCTGACAGTGCCAAATCCGGCATGGATTCCTTTGATTTTCAGATATCCTTATGAAGAAGCATATAAGGTTATTGATATGCCATTGGTAATTGCTCAAGTTACTAGCTTTAAGTGTGGTGGATTTAGCCTCGGTTTACGACTTTGCCACTGCCTTTGTGATGGTCTCGGAGCAATGCAGTTTGTCAGTGCTTGGGCTGCCACAGCGCGATCAGGTTCCCTCGTGACTGATCCTACTCCATGTTGGGATCGCGAGTTTTTTCGACCTAGAGATCCACCAACTGTGCAGTTCCGGCACGTTGAGTTCACAAAAGTAGACGATAGCTCAAGCCTTACAACAACATTGTGGCAAAAAAAAGCCATTCAGAAGTGCTACCGTATTTCAGATGAGTTTCAGACGCTCATTAAAAGCTTAGCTCAGCCAAACGATGGGCAAGGTTGTACAGCTTTCGACGCAATGGCAGCTCATGTATGGAGATCTTGGGTTAGAGCACTCGATGTAAAACCATTGGATTATGAACTAAGGCTTACATTTTCTGTGAATGCTCGACAGAAGCTTATTAAGCCGTCACTAAAAAGAGGGTTTTACGGTAACGTGGTATGTCTAGCTTGTTCTACAGCCACTGTTTCACAGGTCATAAATGGAGAACTTCCGAAAACAACTCAATTGGTTCGTGAAGCTAGAAAAGGCGTAACCGAAGAGTACTTAAGATCAACAATTGATTATATTGAAGTAGATAGACCACAAAGACTTGAATTTGCTGGTAAGTTAATGATTACACAATGGACCAGGTTTGGTATGTATGCATCTGCAGATTTTGGATGGGGTTTACCCGTCTACGCAGGACCAATCGATTTAACTCCAACACCACAAGTTTGTGTGTTCTTACCGGATAGTAACGAGTCTCTTGGACGGTCAATGGTGCTATGTATTTGTTTATCTGAATCTGCTGCTTCTAGATTTAAAGAATGTTTGTCAGAAGTTTTAACTCTCAATTTATAAGAATGCGATAACAGACTAACAATCATATTTGTCTGAGTTCGTCAAGCATCACATTTCCTATACACATCACATTTGAGCATAAAAGTTAATCCCATATGTAAGACCAAGCCAAAGAGACACAAACTCCCGGCAACGGAGTCACTTCCTTCTGGTAGTATGAGATGCAACCAAGAGGTCATAAATATAATTATTGTACTAAGGACATAAATCTAGTAACATCATCTTATATCAGCCTAAGAGCCCATCAACAGAAGTTACTAGTGATTTTGAAGACTTTCAAAGACCAATATCAGTATCAGTATACATTAGTATTTCCTAACTACATAGTTGGCGAATATTTATCGGGTATATGTCGTTTGAATCACCATCGAGCAATCGTTTGGTGACGATTAAGTTGACAGCCTCAGTAGGATGAACTGCATCCCAGAAAAAATATTTGGATCTATCCGAACAAACTTTGGCTGTTGGACCACACAAACCCAATCCTCCATATAGGCCTAATTGACGACAACACGCAGAATTATAGTTCTCAAAGCCATAAGATTGATAATTTTCGATGATATCCAAAGCAATGTAGTAGATGTCTGCGTAAACAAACTTCGATCCGACAAGAATTGAGTTCAACTCCAATAATAATGTTTTCAATTTTGTGTTGAATAACATGGCTGCATCGTTCATGGACGTAACACAGGAATCCCCAACCCACAGATGGTTCAAGTCTCTCTCTAACGGGACGCCACCAATGGGTGGAACATTTTGAATGACAAACTTTCTTGCACCCATTTCATACAATTTCTACGTACAAAAAATTTAGGCATTGTTATTCAGAGGAATGAAGGATATCAAAGAAGGTAAAAAAAGTAAAAATTTGAGGTAATTTTTTAGTTACTGTTAGTTG
This sequence comes from Papaver californicum, assembly GCA_023531435.1. NCBI lineage: Eukaryota > Viridiplantae > Streptophyta > Magnoliopsida > Ranunculales > Papaveraceae > Papaver > Papaver californicum. Next base: position 216,770 of record JAJJMC010001370.1, read on the forward strand.
AGGTCTATATTCTGAGATCATTGCATCTACAAATACTTCTGGAGGAATTAACGCCTGTTCAAGTGTTGAAAGAAGTGGAGTGTAGTAGTCAAGAAGAAAATCATTTGCACCCATACCAACAGTGAAAATGGCTTTCGAGAAAAGCTCGGTAGCGGCATCAGTACCAATACTGGAGATTATGTGCTGCCTTGTTTTCCCGAAGTTACTGAGTTGATCATTCATACAAATTCGTTGTCCCTATGCATATTTCATGATAAAAATGATCTGATTATTATGGATTGTTCCGAAAAATAATTGGGATTAGCAACCGGAGTAAGATTTACTTACAAAGATGTAACCAGAGTGATCAAGAATTCCACTGCCACCAGAGGCCATGAAAAACAATTTCTCCAACAGTAGTTGGATTGTTGTAAGCTGGAATGAAATGTTTGAAACCCAAACCATGAGCTACGAAAAATAAAAACAGCTTCTAAGAATGTCCATTCAAATAACTTGATGTGTTGGAATCTTGCAACAATGAACAACAACGTTAGATGTATCAGAATAATATATATAAAAAACTGAATTGAAAAACAATTCTACCACGGACAACTACGATGGCAGAATCACAGGTTCAACAAGTTGCCCTTAACACATTAGTTCGCGGGTATACTCGAGAAGAGCAATGCTAAACCCCAACGTGCGAAGATGTGTCCAGGATAAGACTGCCCGATATAGCTTGTATTAGCACAACACAAACTATCCACTCTTGAACTTAGCAACAGGGAAGAAAAGGAATTCATCAATCAAAAACGTTTTTGGATCCTCTTTAAATCTGAAAACCGTTTTATATTTATAGAGAAAAGATTAGGGTTTTGGAAACCTTTAGGGTTTAAGATTTCTTGTAAAATAATGGATCATGGATGATGTCTAATTCGTAGGCCCAATACATAGGTAGCCCATTACATAAGTTAGCACATGTATTATTTGCGCACCCCATTCCACCCATAGTGGAATCCTTCTCTAGAATACCCAATTATGGGACTAAACTAAAGATTTTCATTCACTCAAGGAAATGAGTGAGCATCCAAGACCAAAATTAATTTAGTTTAAAACTCATTTTCTCCAACAATCCCCCACATGAATGAAATCTCGGTAAAAACAAAAAAAATCAGAATGCGGAAAATACCTTATAGGCAAAGGTATCCATGAGGTCTTGAACCTTTACTTAGTGAGAAGTTACCGAAACTACTTGCTAGAGACGGTGAACGCGATGTCTTGAACTGCTAGCGTTTGATGCAATTTGCGATAACAGCCACGCATGATATTCTCCTGGCGTTGCTAAGTTCGTGCCGTTGTGTCCATTTTGGTCCTGGACGTATCCCATTTCTCAGAATGCTCTAACGAATTCGCTCAAATTCTTATAGGAAGCGGCCCACTTCCTCATTCAGATAGGTGAGTTCTATCAAGAGTGTTACTGTTACTGCTACACCCCACTTCAATCTAAAATTGAAACTATAGAACTCATTAAGACTTCTTAAAAGTCATCCTTCACATGCAGTCACACTATCACAACAATGCACCATAGGGAGGGACATAGAATGTAATTCCCTTGATAGTGCATACCTTTAATCACCACAAATTAGTTGTCTCATTGAACCTTGATCTTGGGATCTCCAGTCACTAAGGTTGAGTGTCCTTCATGGCAATTTTATTTTATGAGCTTAAGTCCCATCCCCCTCGATGCAATAACAAACTATCCCTAGATTATCCTTTCGTCAAAGGATCCACTGATTTTTCTCTTGACTTTACTAAGTCTACAAAAATCACTTCATTAGAGAGTAGTTGTCTTTACCGAATTAGCCGCCTTCTCTGAGTTTGTCTAGACTTTTCCATTGCTCATTTACTTTAGACTCGCATAGTCAATTGAGTTTCAGCAATGGTGGCCACATGCTTCGGTCACATAGGAATGCCTTCCAAAAAAGGATTTATCCATTCAGCTTCCTCTCATGCTTTAAATTAAGCGAGCGAACTCTGATTTCATCTCTGTCGAGTTCCTCATGTTTGTTGGAGAATTTCCAACTACTGATACAACTTAAGAGGGCACACATATAGGCTAGGACTCTTCAAAGCCTGAAATCACAATATCTCTTAAGGTCAGTCTAATATGTATCATGCACATACATAATTTTAAATGTACCTCAAGTACTGCAAATTTCTGATCTGATCATCCCACTAATTCTTCTGGGGTCACAAATGTATTTGTACACCGAATGCACTGCACATTTACAACACACATTAAACGTATCGAGTTTGACAAAGACCATTTCCGTCAGAATTTCTTCTGGTTCCAATGATCCTTTAGATCATGCGCGTCTAGAACAATTTAGCCTTTCAATCAAAACACAAACATCACATTTTATCTAGTGGTTGTAAAGCATATAAAGGCATACACAAGATACATGTACTACTTACTAGTAAGGTCATTACATCTTTCTCAAAAGGTTAGTGCCATATATATATATATATATATATATCACATATTTGAAATTAAATATGTACCTCAAGCATCCCAATTTTTCTGGTCCTGTGATCAGAGCAACCCTGTAATTATCCAGGATAAACTGGGAAACATGCACACCTATTTTACAACACACACTTGACAGAAACTATATCATCAAAATTTGATTTTGGTTCTTTCTGATCCTTTAGATCACTTCAACAACATATTAGTTTTCTGTCAAACTTTAAACAACAAAAATTTGTTAGTAGTTGTAAAACATGTAACAAAGGCATGCTTAACATACGCACTGATTTACTAAAGAAATCGACTCTTCATTCTCACCTTAGACCCCCAAAATTGAGGTCTACAGGGTAGGACACATATAATTCTAGGGTCTTTTATAAATATGCTTGAGAAATTAAACAAATACTTGTTTCCATCTTATACCCCCACATTTGAGGCATAAGGTCCCCAACATTAAGTGTTATTGTTCTGAAAAGTATCATTATAAAGGTGTAAAACCTAAATAGCTTGTGAACAGTAATCACAAACAAGAATTGTTATAGGACTCTTTACCATACATTACCAATTCTTACTCCAAGATGAGATTCACACAACTCAAAATAACACAGTACCTTTGCATGATTATTGAAGGGAGTGAATTACACATTAATTTACTCATACCGTCGTGTGAGATTTTGTTGATGGAAAAGACACTTTAATTGGCACAATCTAGTGTGCTAGTTCCCGCACTCATCACCTCTTCCTAATATCACTCCTTTCTTAGCAAGGCTATCTGCAGAAAAAATTATTTCACGAAAACCATATCTAAAATGCAAAACTTCCACTGTGGCATACTTTTAACCTCTGGATGGACCAGCGAGCCAGAATGATCCAAGGAAGCAATCCAGACATGAAAGCACCAATGATTGCCTTAGAAACAGACTGAATAAGCACCCTAAAAAAGTCATTCTCCACTGCCCATTCCAAGGCTTTGATGTCTGCAATAACTTCACCAATGTAGTTTGAAGTTATTCCTAAATCACCAGATTCTGCTCGAATACAGTCACCACTTCCACCATCTCTGCAGTATTTTCTACTATGCGGGAGTAATTCACTGATGACCTTGTCTTTCACCTGATTTTTATGCCTTTGGTTGATCCAATTGTTAGATCGAAGATCCAGAGCATCACGACTAGTTGTGTCAAGATTAACACGACCATATTGTACGTTGGTTACAGTTAACCATGTGATAACTCCTAAAATAAAACCGATAATAGATCCAAGAATAGCACCTATTCCATTGGCTTTCCTCCATAAAAGTATGAACGCTATAGGAAGAATATATGAACCAATAAAAACTCCCATGGCTATATACATCCAACCTAATGAACCTCCAGCCTTGTTCAGTATGACAGCTAGGACACATGGAAGTTGCAGGAAGTGACTCTTCAAGGACCAAATCCTTGTTGAGGGTGACGCTGGAGATTCACAAACACTGTTTAATACTCTTATCATCTGACGAAACCTTTGAGATGGGAACATTAAAGCCTGGAGAATCTGATCCAAAATTATTTATGTTAGAATTAAAAAGTGATTTATTACCAAAAATTATTTTTTACCTAATTTATCTTGATGGGACCAAAGGGTCACTAGCCTATATTGAGGGTGGAAATAACAAATCCACTTTTCACTTTTATGTGAATGAGAAACCTTAGGTTTGTCCCACATGGGATAAACCAAGGATGAAGTCTATCTATATTACCACTAAAGTTGCTTCTAAGAGAAAATACTTGTGGATTGGATATAGACTAAGGGAATGGGCTAGTGGGCAAATTCACACATGTGCGGTGCTTCACACAGAAGCACGAACGCGGGCTTGCGGAGCTTGCGTGTGTGTTTTACGTGAGCTGGCGTGAGCCGTCGTATGCTTGGCGTGAGCCAGCGTGTGCCTATCAAGAGTTAATGGTTTTATTTTAAATTCATATAATAAATATTAAAACCGTTTCATTACTTATGTGAATTAAAAACCGTTTTATTATTTATGTGAATTAATGAGAATTAAATTAAAAGATTTTTCATAAATACAATTTAGTTCTCTTCTCTAAAATTTGTCTATAAAAGAAAAAGAATTTTCATTTTTCAACTTACCCCAGACGCAGCTACTATCCTGTCGTCTTTTCCCCTCTTCTCGCTTTGTTGTGCGCACTAGATTTATTTTTATCTTATTCTTCTGTTAAGTTCACAACGGGCCAACGAGTCTTGCTAACTGAGTTGGTATCAAGAGGTTTTATCCTGGATTCGATTTGCCAACTCTAAAAGGTATAGCAACACTTTTCTAAAGTGTACCTGGCAAATATCGAGTTAAGGGCAGTCTGTTGAACAGGCGACTCCTCTTATCAGTGTTTTGAGTGATTGTCTGAAAATGTGATATTTTCGCTAACGTTAACATTTGCGAAGCTTCTGGTGTTTTGGTTTGTTTCTTTGTTACAGGAATAATATTTATCCAACAATCTTAACTCGATATTTCCTTAAACTAGTAACAATGAGAACGAGAAATATTTCATGGGTTGAAGAAATTTGTTGTTATTAAAAGGGTTTAATTTTTCCAGCCAAGAAAATAATATCATGTATTCTTCAAGATTATGTGTCTTACTGTTGGAACCATGGTCTACTTGAGATGGGAGGACTGTTATGGTTTTTTCACTCCGGTTGGAATCATCATAATATGCAGTTGTGGTACTTGAAGAAGAAGAATTGTGGTTATGATGATGATGAATGGGTTATGATGTGCATCACTAACATAATGACAGAAATTAGTTTACAATAACTGAAAAGAAGTACTAGTCTTAGTGCTAATACACGATCATCACCGGTTCAATTGTTTTATCATCATTGGACCAATTCCTCTATTTTAATTGTCATGGATCCAAAATGCAAGATCGACTAAATTTGCTGAGATCGAATAAATTTGCTGATTGGTGAGTACAACTGAAATTCAGAAATGCAAGAGCTGCTGCCATAATTGAAGAGATGAAATCTGGATCTTTTGGCCAGAAATAAAGAGAAGTCAGCGAGCAACAGAGAAGAAGTCGGTGTTGGACCGGAATTCAGGAATTGTGGCCGGAGAGCAACAAAACACTCTCTACATCTTTCGAGACACCAAGAGAGAGACCAGATATTAAGAGAAGAAATTGGTTTATTGTATTGTTCGTGAAGATCGATTAGAGAGAGCTGCGATCGAAGCTTGGATTGAATCAGGAAAGAAAACTGGGTCACTTGCTGGAGGATTAAAAGGGCACGAAATCTTCCACAACGATCTTCCATCATCATCCGCTTCGAAGTCAACCATTAGAAATCATGATCAGGAGTCGACATCTGCTTCTGATTCATCATCATCGGAAATGAAAAATTCACCGATTGAGCAAGTCGCGCTTACGGTACCTATCGAGGACGACTCGACGTTACCGATTTAGCCTAACTTAGATCCTCAACTGTAGAGATTGTTCCTTACTTTACTGATTTGTTTGGGAATCTGAGTAATTGATTTTGGTATTGGTTCTCATGGAGTTTGGGGTCTTGATGATTATCATTTTCTACAGTTTAATATTTTGTTCATTGCAATTGATTGATCATAAATATTTTAAAATCGGAATCAATTAGGGAACATGGTGATGAAGAAAGGGAGTAATGTTAACGCTTCAGGAAAGCCGAAACATTCTTTTGATGTCAACCGTATGAATGGGAAAACTAGAATTCGGTCTGATGGGCTATGTCACTACGTGAGGTTAAAATTGGTCAGTGGGTCTTGTTTTGTTGGGCCACTAAGTCACCATGTAAGGCTAAAAATGGTCAGTGGGTATTGTCTTGATGAGGCAATGGATGGGGCGCAGTCAAAAGCCTCATTTCATTTGATGAAGCGGTGGGGTAATGAGGTACAGGAAGCCGTGCATTCAAGGGATGCTCTAGTACAGTTCCACACTCTAGCTCTTCTCCACCAGAAGCAATAAGCGGTTTGCGACATTTCTTGTAAATAATTCTACTGTTGCTCAATTGGTGATAACGACTGCAACGATAATCAGGTATGATTTATTAATTATAATCATAATATATTTGAATTGTATGCATGATGTCTTGAAGTTATTAGAACGGTTAAAACACTAAAGTTAACAACCGTATGACACGTTTGATGAAACGTTGAGATGCATTAAATTTAATGCATAAAATCAAGACAATTTGTATGCGCATAATAAAACGTAGTTATCATGCGCTAAAATGAATTTACATGGAGCATGCATATTATTTGATTATAAATAAATCATAGTCATACTAAATTAGGCAATATTTATAGAAATTGTAAGGATTTTGTTTATAGAGAAATAAAATAAAATAATGCCAAATTATTATGAAAAATATTTTAATTTAATTTTTGGTACAGTGTCTGAAGTCAAAATGGTAACCAATGTGAGAGACTGGTGGGTGGACTCTGGTGCTACCAATCATATCCGCGGAAACAAAGATGTGTTCACCTCCTATCAGAAGGTAGGGGAAGGAGAAAAGCTCTATATGGGTAACTCGTCCGCAACACGGGTTGGGAAAAAAAATATGCAAAGTTGGACTGAAGCTCAATTTTCGACAAAACTCTCACATTGAAGAAATTGTTCATGTTCCGGACATCTGTAAAATTCTTGTATCATATAGTATATTAGATGATAAGGTTATTTATGAATCTGGGAAAAAAATAATCTTAACTCAGTGGAAAGAGCTATAAGACAGAGTTTTTACAAATTAAATGTAACATCAATTTAAATAAATAAAATTGATTCATTTTATGTGTGTGTGGCATTGGATGTTTGACATGGCAGACATGGTCATGTTATTCAATGAACAAAGTTAGCAAGCATAGGCTGAATTCCCAAATTTAATTTTGGAAAATAAACATAGAGGTTAAATATACATAAAATTAAAATATGCTAAAATGTCTTATAAGAAAAATATTCAGGAAAAATTCTAAACACATAGAATTAATTCCTCAGACCTAGTTGACTTGAACTCAGTTCAAACTAAAGGTGAAAATATAATCCACTAAGGAAATGATAAAGCCATGAATTAGTTCATGAATAACTACGAATTGTGGGGGGAAGACCGTCCTCTTAGATGGCTTTGTCCCGAACAAAGTACATTTTAAAGGATCAGATAAATATCCAAATGAATTCTAGAAATATAGGCAATCCTATTTTGCACACTCCAAAAAATGTGGGGGGGTGCTTGGCTAAGGTTTTTATCCCTCCACCTAAGAGGACAAAGATAGAACTCAAATCTGTTAATTGTGTCTTCATGTGATATTCTGAACACAATACAGATTAAATTTTTAGGGTTGCGAGTTCTGATTCTTCAGAAATTGACGTGAATACTGCTGAGGAATCTAGGGATGTTGTTTTTTTTGGAAAAATTATTTTTCCTTGAAATCTGAATCTCGCATGATGTGTGTTGATCCCCTAGATGTCTTTTCTACGTGTCACACACTACTTCTTTAGGAAGATGAAGTTGAGCCTTGAAGAGGAAAATGATTTAGAATAGAGAAATCTTTTAGAGCATAATTTTTTTGATCATGTGATGATTTCTAGTGCGTTTAAAATAAATGAATATGACAAGTATGTTTACACCAAACTTGTGAATGATACCTGTGCGTTTGTATGCTTGTATGTTAATAATCTGATTATACTGGATACAACCATAGATGTAATTTATTCCACTAAGAACATGTTGAATGAGACCTTGACATGAAAGCCTTAGGTCCCTCAGATGAAATCTTAGGGATGAAAATTAGAAGAGATTCTAATATATATAGTCTTAGTCAATCTCATTACATTGAATTTGTACTTAGAAAATATAACCAGTTTGATAGGAGCATTGGGATGCACTTTTTAGAGTGTTAAGGTATCAAAAATACACTCTAAACTTTGTTTGAGTTATAAGAGATACTCTGCAGTCCTTGAAGGACATCGTAATGCAAACTGGATAGCAGACTCAGAGGAGTTCAAATCTAGGAGTGGATACGTTTTCACTCTAAGATGTGGATCAGTGTCTTGGAAGAGTTCCAAACAGACCTGTATCGCTCGGTCCACTATGGAATCCGAGTCTATTGCATTAGATAAAGCAGGAGAGGAAGCCCGCTTGGCTAAGATGCTTTTTAGAAGACATTCCTCTCTGGCATAGGCCTGTGCCAGCTATATCTATACACTGTGATTGTCAAGCTACAATAGCTAAGTATAAAAAATAACAATTATAATGGAAAATCCATTCATATTCGGAGAATACACAATTCTCTAAATCGACTAATCTCGTATGGCGTTATTTCTGTTGACTTTGTGAGGTCTAACGAGAATATCGCAGACCCTTTGACGAAAGGATTGTCCATGGAGATAGTTAGTAATGCATCGAGGGGGATGGGACTTAAGCTCATCATTAAAACTTGCCATGAAGGATACTCAACCTTGCTGACTGGAGATCCCAAGATCAAGGTTTTGAATGAGACAACTATTTATGGCGGGTAAAAATTAGACACTATCAGAGAATTAATTTCTATGTCCCTTCCCTATGGTGTAGACGATGATAGTGTGACTGCATGTGAGGATGACTTATTGTAAAGTCTTAATGAGTTATATAGTTTCAATTTAAGATTGAAATAGGGTGTAGCAGTTAACACTCTTGATAGAACTCACCTATCTGAATGAGGAAGTGGGTCGCTTCCTATGAGAACTGAGCTGATTCTCTAGAGCATTCTGAGAAACGGGATATGTCCAGGGCCAAAACGGACACAACGGCGTGAACTTAACAGCACTCTTGAGAGATATCTCACGTAAGGAGCTATTGATGAATTACACCAAACGATGGCAGTTCAAGACATCGCGTTCACTGTCCATCAAGTAGTTCCGGTACTTCTCACTAAGCAAAGGTTCAATTCCATATGGTCACCTATTGCTTAAGAGGTATTTCTCGTTTTTCGGTTTTCTGATTTATCGCTTTCTTCATTCATGTGGGGGATTGTTAGAATTAAAAAGTGATTTACTACCAAAAATTGTTTTTTACCTAATTTATCTTGATGGGACCAAAGGGTCACTAGCCTATATTGAGGGTGGAAATAACAAATCTACTTTTCACTTTTATGTGAATGAGAAACCTTTGGTTTGTCCCACATGGGATAAACCAAGGATGAAGTCTATCTATATTACCACTAAAGTTGCTTCTAAGAGAAAATACTTGTGGATTGGATATAGACTAAGGGAATGGGCTAGTGGGCAAATTCACACATGTGCGGTGCTTCCCACCGAAGCACGCACGAGCTTGCGTGTGTTTTTTGCATGTGTTTTGCGTGAGCTGGCGTGAGCCGTCGTATGCTTGGCGTGAGCCGGCGTGTGCCCAGCGTGTGCCTATCAAGAGTTAATGGTTTTATTTTAAATTCATATAATAAATATTAAAACCGTTTTATTACTTATGTGAATTAAAAACCGTTTTATTATTTATGTGAATTAATGAGAATTAAATTAAAAGATTTTTCATAAATGCAATTTAATTCTCTTCTCTAAAATTTGTCTATAAAAGAAAAAGAATTTTCATTTTTCAACTTACCCCATACGCAGCTACTATCCTGTCGTCTTTTCCCCTCTTCTCGCTTTGTTGTGCACACTAGATTTATTTTTATCTTATTCTTCTGTTAAGTTCACAACGGGCCAACGAGTCTTGGTAACTGGGTTGGTATCAAGAGATTTTATCCTGGATTCGATTTGCCAACTCTGAAAGGTATAGCAACACTTTTCTAAAGTGTACCTGGCAAATATCGAGTTAAGGGCAGTCTGTTGAACAGGCGACTCCTCTTATCAGTGTTTTGAGTGATTGTCTGAAAATGTGATATTTACGCTAACGTTAACATTTGCGAAGCTTCTGGTGTTTTGGTTTGTTTCTTTGTTACAGGAATAATTTTATCCAACAATTTACTCCGGAATGATCAAGTGAATCAATAAGGTTGATGAGGTACTCATTACCCATTTTATCACCCTTGTAGGCCTTCAAAGACTCATCAGACATCTCATAATAGATAGAGGTACCAGTAGATTTAATTTTAATACCACGTTCTGCCTCATCTGCACGGGTATCTGTCATCCGAACATCACCAGCAGTTTCTTGTACTCCTGTAATGATGCTTTACCCTGAACTGCTCTGAGAAGCAACCAGCATGGAGATGCTGGCAAACTCCACATGCCTAATCCCATTATGAATGCTACGGGAGCACTAAACCCAAACATATAACGCCACCCTCCAACGGCACCAATGTATTTAACTGTTTCCAACTGATCATAGAGAAAATCTAAAGTTTCAAAGATCTACATTCTATGTTCATGTTTGGTTTCCTTATGTTTTTACTTTACACGTCATTTCCTCACTTCTCAAGCCTTAGGTGGTCATCAGAATGCTCATAAGAGAGAAGGATATGCTGCTCGTGGTCCCATGATGCTGCTAAGACTACTCGTTTAGCTACAAATCACCATTTTCAACAGTACTACATACCACTTCTCCCGCCGTCAATAATATCAGAACCAGCAACTCCAACATGTTGGAATACCATGACTCCGTATGTGAAGTTTCCAGCAACCTTATCAGCCAGACACTGTACAGGGAGCTTCTTTGCCCTGTGCTTCGTCCACCATGCGAATGATGTCCCCCATGACAGTCTCACCACCCGGTCTTCTTACTTCAACTGTAAGAGTGCCATTTAGGTTAATACTTCCTCCAGAAACTTCAGTAGAATCAATTAACACCACCAATTGTTGTCTCTCTATGATTCCTTGTACACGCATTGTTTGTGGGGTTTGAACACCATCAATAGCATGAAGTGAAATTTCATTAATTTCTTCTTCCAAGAACTTTCCATGACATGCTGCATGGCTTTCAAAATTCAAGACTCTACCTCCTACAACACATGCATAGTATTCAAGCATGAGTAAAAATAAATAATTGCATCTACTTTTACAGACTTATAAAAAATTACTATTAGATCATGATAAGTTCAAGAATCATATGAGATACTGGAATGTCCTTCACAGTATTCTCCAATGACATCCTAAGAGATACTTTCGTAACAACTGTGATCCTAAGAAGTGTTTAATTTATATAATACACTGTGTACCAAATATTGAAGGATCTCAAACATACCCACATGAGCCATGTTAAAAATAAAACTCATAGATAGGTTAGGAAACCTAATTTTGTCAACAATATTTTTCTGCCCGTCAGAATTTTTTCAGAAACGTTTCTCAGTTTTGTAAAATACCTAAAAAATACTTTTAAAACTCCAAAAATTCTGAAATTTGGTGTGGGTGACTATAAGGATGTCTTCTATATTCGGATAAAAGGATTTGTAGAAAGTCCCTTTTAAGTTAAGAGATATACTCGAAACGCTACAGCTGTCCAAAAACGCAATTTTGATTTTCACTTCACAATTAATATCATTTGTTTTCAAATATAATACAACGATTCACAATTAACAAAAAATTATTGATACTTAGCTCTTTTGAATTGGAAGTGATCGATTTGTCGAAACGAAAATCTCTGCAGATCTCCGTAACGACAACTTGGATTGCCATCTCTTGAAATCTTTTCCGTTGAATTTTTGTGATTTTTCAACATCGTTCGTTCTCATTGTTACGAGATAAAAAGCTAATGTGTTAAGATTGTTGGAATCTTGCAACAATGAACAACAACGTTAGATGTATCAGAATAATATATATAAAAAACTGAATTGAAAAACAATTCTACCACGGACAACTACGAGGGCAGAATCACAGGTTCAACAAGTTGTCCTTAACACATTAGTTCGCGGATATACTCGAGAAGAGCAATGCTAAACCCCAACGTGCGAAGATGTGTCCAGGATAAGACTGCCCGATATAGCTTGTATTAGCACAACACAAACTACCCACTCTTGAACTTAGCAACAGGGAAGAAAAGGAATTAATCAATCAAAAACGTTTTTGGATCCCCTTTAAATCTGAAAACCGTTTTATATATATAGAGAAAAGATTAGGGTTTTGGAAACCTTTAAGGTTTAGGATTTCTTGTAAAATAATGGATCATGGATGATGCCTAATTCGTAGGCCCAATACATAGGTAGCCCATTACATAAGTTAGCCCATGTATTATTTGCTCACCCCATTCCACCCATAGTAGAATCCTTCTCTAGAATACTCAATTATGGGACTAAACTAAAGATTTTTATTCACTTAAGGAAATGAGTGAGCATCCAAGACCAAAATTAATTTAGTTTAAAAGTCATTTTGTCCAACAAAGCTGCACACTATACCGTGTGAGTTAGTAGGATTTTTGAGGAAACTCACCTAAAACATCAACAGCCGTTCTTCCGTTAATGTATCGTCCTGCGGGATACCTACTGGACGATACTAAAACTTGCACTCAAGACAAGAATATTAAGAAGAAAACACGTGTAACTGTTTGTACCCATAACTTAATTAAACTGTGAACTATGAAACACAAGTTCGATCTCCGTACATATATAGCTAGCCGATCGAAGAGTGGGTATGTTGTAGTTTTCTGATATAATTGTATGGCCAAACTGTCCATAGTTGCATATATTTATAGTACAAAGTTTAACAATGGAGACGTGTAAATTCATATATCATCCTGTTATAAAGGGTGTGATAGTGGATATTCGAACAATAGTGGTATAATGAGTCAAATCTTGTTTACTTATATCTCACTATTTGCAAGCCCAATTGATGTAGTCATGTATCGCATAAGCAACTCATCAGTTTTTAATTACATTCCTCATTTGGAATATTCTTAGTAGTAGTATCTTATAACCACTACTCAAGCATTTTTTGTTCTAAGTTTGGTTTTGTGGTTAATAGATTTAGTAACAACCAATAATGATATCGAATAGCCGATCAAAAATGAAATAAAATAGAGTAACTAACTCATTTTAGATCGAGCCCTATGGACTCCAATTCCCGCTCTAAATTAGTGAAAACTGTTGTCTACACCCAATATTCCAAAGTTGGATTCTAAAATTTGGAGGAGTGAAGTTTGGAGTCCAAAAGACGCTTGAGCACTATTCCTAGGGATGTACATGGTAATGAGTTTCCACGGAAACCGAACCGAATCGAACCGTATAGGGCGAAACCGTACCGAACCGTTTGTTAATGGAACGGTTTTGGAAAAAAAAATAGAAACCGATAGTCACGGTTTTGGTTTTGGTTTTACCAAAAACCGAACCGTTATACCATGGAAAACCGAGTGATATACACCGTCGATATAGATTTTGATAGATTAAATCTACATCCTCCATTACCCTTCATATATAACCCTTCTCTAACTCTCTTATCCTAATTCTCTTCCAATTTTTTCAGCAGCCCCCGCGTCCGCCTAACTCTCTTACCCTAAATCTACACCCAGCCTCCGCCTCCGCCTCCATCTCCAGCCCTCCTGCACTCCTTCACTGAATCACAGTAAGTTTCTATCTCTTCTTTTCTTCTTCCAATCTCTTCTCTTCTTCTTCTCCACTCCTTCACTGAATCACAGTAAGTTTCTATCTTAATCTCACTGAATCACTGATAGTTACTATCTCACTGTGGGTTTTCATTTTCTTCTAATTTTGTTAGATTTTTCAAGGTGGGTTTTCAGGAGACAATCTAAGACATTTAAGATCTGTGCTAATCATCTAGGTTTGTTTTCTGTTTTTTGAATTGATTTTTGGTTTTATTTGAGGTTTGGATTTGGGTTTTATTGGTGTCATTCTCAGGGATTCACTGATACACTGATTTTTTTTCCCATGCTTTTTCCTGTGAAATGGGTTTCAGTTTCTGTGGTTGATTTACAAGAGAGTTCAGTCGGGTTTCAGGTTCTGTGGTTGATTTACAAGAGAGTTCAGTTGGGTAGTTTTTGTGGTTGATAATTGGGTTTCAGTTTTCAGTTTGTATGGTTTGATTGAAATTATTGAATTGTGTTGTGGATGTATGTTATGCTGTAATTTTAGTTTGTTAATTAACTTAATTGGATTTTGTTTGTATGTAGGTTTCTATTTCTTCAATTGCGGTGTTGGTGTTGTTGTTTGCCGCCTCGACATCCTCCTTCACATAGAGGAGGAAGATATATACAGAAAGGGTAAGCAGAATCTGGCCACTCTGTATACTTCTGAATTTGTTGGTTAAGTAGACAGTAATGGTTTTGTACAATACAATCTTCTTGGTTTGTTGCTTTTTCGTCTATACAAAAGATATATGTAGGAAACAGGTATACTAGATGCACATATTCATCATCAGATGTCTGATTTTCCTGTCATTTGAAATGTCATTCAATTGATTTTGTTATCTATAATTGAATGGTTTAGACAATGATGTCTGATTTTGCTTTAGTATGACATGAGTTTTATTTTTCTATTGATTGATTTCATCACCTGAGATGCTTGTAAATGATGGCATGGGCCGGTTCTGTTTTTCTGATTGTGCTCAAGTGTTTTATTTCTGTTGTTTGAGTGTGTGATTGATTTCATCACCTGAGATGTAAGATTTAGTTAATGCGTGACTATTATTACTGCAATCTTTTTGTTTTAGGCAGACAAGATCATATAATATGATGTAAATGTAATTTCTACTACTTGTTTATGTTGATTGATGTAATTTCTATATGTGTTTGTTGTTTCTCAAATTTGTTATCCTTCTTGAGTAATTACTTATTTATGAGCTTTAGTTAATGTTGATTCATATAATTCAGAATCACTTATATCTGATTGAAATTGGTTCTGTGCAGGCTTTCCCCAAAGCTCAGAAACCTAGGGCTTACTTCAAGAGGTTTCAAGTAAAGTTCAAGTGAAGGAGAGGTTTCAAGTAATACCTGATACAAATATGGAAGATATATATTCTCAATCAACTCCAGTAACAGTAAGATTTAGATTCTGGGTAGAGTCTGTTTCAAGAATGTTGTAGCGTAGTCTGTCCAAAAGATAACAGGGTCGGGGTGGATGGGTAGAGTATGGGTAGAGTCTGTTTTGTGGAAGAACATGAGTCTGTCTATTTGTTTGTGGCAGAAGCTGTAGATTGGTTTCTTATTTCTTAATGCTAGCATTCTCAAAATTTACTTGATTATTAAAACTTTCGGTTTTATATGCATGTGGGTTTGTATATATTTTCTCGCCTTTGCCTTTTTGTTTTGTACGAAAGGTTCCACTCAGTTTTACGTGCAACTGTTTGTTGCTTAGGGATTCAGAGGCTAGACCCGTAACCTTGAAGTCAATATACTGTCTTGCATTTTTGATTGCTAAAGAAAGCCAATGCATCCAATATACTGTCCTGCATTTTTGATTGCTAAAGAAAGCCAATGCAGCCAATATACTGTGCTGCATTTTTGTATAAACATAGGTCTAGTTCTGTTTTGTCTCTAATGAAGGCTTCTGTTAATTCCACTCCCATGTTGCCACCGCAACATTATCCTCAAAGACCTGCTACTGCAAGTCAAAAAGCTAGTTCAGTTGGACAAGAACCCTCTACAGCTGAACCATCTGCACTAGCTGCCAATGTCACTGTCACTGCACCACCTGCTAAGAAGCGTAGACAAAATTCATGGGTATGGGAACACCTTGTCAAAGATTCTGAACCTTCAACATGGGCAATGTGTAAGAAATGTAAACTGAGACTTAAGGCTGATACGACAAAGAACGGGACTAGCTCATTGAGTAACCATTTGAAGAGGTGTCTGAATCTGAAGACTACTTCTGGTCAGTCTACTCTTACTTTTGAACCTTGTAGGGTAGGAGAATATGAAAAACTAGTTGCAGTAAATTTTTATCAGGAAGCATAACTTTGGTAGACTACATCATAGTAGATGAGCAACCTTTTAGAATGGTAGAGGGTGAAGGTTTTAGGGAACTTTGTAGGGTACTTGAGAGTAGATTCAAGGTACCCTCTCGTGCCACTATACGACGAGATGTTATGAAACTGTTTTCATATGAGAAGGAAAGATTGAAGAACTATTTTAAGGTTAATAAAGTGAGAGTTTGCCTCACCACTGACACATGGAGTTCACTCAAAAGTTGGGATATATGGTTGTTACTGCACATTTCATAGATGCTGATTGGAAGTTACACAAGAAAATAATTAGTTTTATCCAAATTATATGTCATAGTGGTGAGACTATTGGTAGGATGATAGCAGCATGCTTGTTGGATTGGGAGATTGAGAATGTTTTTTACTATAACTCTAGATAATGTTTTTGCCAACAATGTAGCTATCAAGTATCTTCAAGAGCGGGTGCTGAGAAAGAATTCAGACTTAGTCAAAGGTTTCTTACAAGTTAGATGTGCTGCTCATGTCCTTGCCCTTGTTGTGAAGTATGGAATGTCGAAGTATGACATGGCAATTAAGAGAATAAGGGCAGTAGTCAAATATTGTATGAGTTCTCCTGCCAGATTGCATAAATTCATGGAGTGTGCCGCTTTTGAAAAGATCGAATGCAAGAAGGGTTTGGTATTAGATGTAGACACCCATTGGAATTCAACATACACAATGTTGGACGCAGTTGAGAAGTATGAAGTAGCTTTTCAGAGGTTAGAATTTGATGACAAGGTATTCAAGAAAAGGTTCTGTTTTGATGAAACTCAGATTCCTTCAATTACTTCTATTTCTACTTCTATTGTTTGTCGTACTTCTGTTAATAGTCAACCAGACTGGGATGTGTATGAAGAGCAAGCTGCAGAGACAGGAAAGAAACGCAAGCAAACAAGTTCTGATAAGGCCCCACCACCACCTCCTTTGCACGCGCCTTACCCAGCCGATTGGTCGTATGCCAGATCCTTCGCTAAGTTCTTGAAGGTATTTTTTGATTTTACTGTCAAGTTCTCTGCTTCTACTCATGTTACTGCACATGAATTCTTGTTTCATTTGAGTGTTATTCATCGAACATTGAGCACATGGGTGAATCATAAAGATCCATTTCTCTCTATCATGGGTCTTAAAATGCAATGTAAGTATAATGAATATTGGGGACATTATGAAAAGATGAATACTCTTATGTTTATTGTTGTATTGTTGAATCCACAAGACAAAGAAAAGGGATTAGATTTTCTTCTTAACCAGATAGGTATTTCGGATGGTTATTTGAGAACAGAATTGATGGAACTTGTATTGAGGGATTTTAAGGCTCTTTTTGAAGAGTACTCGGCTGTCCAATTAAGTGCTAGTCCTGCTGGAAATGTTTCAAGTGTTACAGATAGTGTTGTTGGTAGTACTAATGGCACTGAATTTCTTGAAGGTGATGAAGAAGAGTGTGCTCTAGATGCTCTTATAGCATAGAAAGCAAGAGATAATGAGGAACGTATTACTGTTGAAGGGAAATCAGAGGTGAAGGCTTATTTGAGAGAGAAACGAACAAATTTCTTTTGATATTTTAGGTTGGTGGAAAACAAATTCTACTAGGTATCCTACTTTGACACTAATGGCAAAAGATATATTGGCTATACCTATATCTTCAGTGGCATCCGAATCTGCCTTTAGCAATGGGAAACGTATTCTCGATCCATATCGTAGTTCTTTACTTCCCACGACAGTTGAGGAATTGATTTGTACTCAAAATTGGTTGAAGACGCCGATTGATCTTGATATTTCTTCATTGGAATCAGCTGAAGAACTTAATTCAGTTATTATTTTATTTATTTATTTGTAGAATTTTTGGACATTCACTATCTAACTAATTGTTCATGTGTACATTTGTTTGTAGAATTTGTGGACACTCTCTCTAAGTCCAAGTTTATACATATAATAGAGGAGGATTATGATCAAATGAGAAATGTGGTCCTGTGGAACTGTGCTATGGACCTGTGGTACAAAGGTAATTCATTTCTTTATTTCTTTCTCTCTAATAGTAATTTTTACCTAAAGTTGTTGTTGATTTGGAGCTTGTTTTCACTGAGCTGTATTGGTTTGTTGAATATCATGTATATAGAGATTGAGTTGTACCCCTAGCCTCTGCTCGAATTTTTATAATATCTATTATTGTCAGCCTGAACACGTTGTTGTACGTTTCACATGGTTTTCTTTTTGGTTGTATGATAATCCTTGTTATGCATGACCAGGCTTTTTTGAACAGCAGCAACATGCCTTTTTGAACATCAACAACAAGCTTTTTTGAACAACAACAACATGCCTTTTTGAACAGCAACAACATGCTTTTTTGAACAACAGCAACATGCCTTTTTGAACAACAGCAGCAATAGGCAACAACAACAGCAACATCAGCAACAACAACAACAAGGAACATCAATTCTGGATCCTTAAGGCTCTTAAGTTAAAATAGATTGTGTGCAAACAATTGTGGATTTTTTGGATGTGTTTGTGTTCCAAGTATGCAGAAATTTTATGTTGTTTGAATTGCTTAAATGTCTGTAGGAATTTAATGAAGAACTAATGTAAAAATATTTGTTTTTTTTGTTTTTTTTTTTAATTTTGCAATGTCAGTTTCATGAAACTGACATTACCAGCCGGTTAACCGAAACCGGCTGGAAAAACCGAAACCGAGAGAAAACCGAGTAAAACCGAACCGGCGATAAATATAACGGTTTTGAAAAGATAAATAGAAATCGACTATGCCGGTTTTGATTTTGGTTTGACAAAAAACCGAACTGAAACCGACCATGAACATCCATAATTATTTCGTCGCCATCCCGAAAGGACAAGCTCGTCATTTTAGTCCACTTTCCAAGGGTAACCAAAAACATTGTCGAAGTAAAGAAAAGTAATCTAAAAATTAACCGTCAAAATTCACGAATATTGGTAAATGAAAATGACTCCTCGGTTAGAATCTATAAATCTCTGCTCCTGTTTTGTGTGCAATAGCAGAAACAAGAACCAGTGAGGGAACCAAAGAAATTATTAACAAAATGAAGAAAGAAGATAGAAATAGAGAAGATTGATGATCCAAAAAAACGAATTGTAACATTTTCAAAGAGACGCAAGGGTCTTGCTAGCAAATTGGTTAAACTTTGTGAAAATTCAAACGTCGAAAACGCTACTTTAATCACTTTCTCACCTGCTGGAAAGGCATATAGTTATAGTTCTGGATCATTAAATTTTTATTGATAACACAATTCAGCCATTCCTTATTGACAACAAAAATCAAAACCAGTTTGTTGATACAGAGGAGTTGGATACAGTTGAGAAGTTAATGTCTGAGAAGAAATATTTAATGAATTTGAAACAAAAGATGTTGGAGAGAATGGAGAAACTCACTTCTTTTTCTTCACAGAAGAATGATGAACAAGAAGAAGTGGAGATTAAGTCTCTAACAGAAGATGAAAGGATAGTGGCTGAAACTTTATCTATTTGGCCATCGATTAGTACTGATCTCAATAATGTGAAGAAGATTCAGAATGATGAACCACAAATGATCAAATCTCTCAAAGAAGATGGGGATTATGAATCAGGGTGGTAGTGATTGGTCGTATTTTTGATATCAATGTTGAGTGGAAGATGGAAAATGAACAAGAATTTTTTTTTTGATGGAAATACCGTGTAAAGATGCACATTAAGTGCTTGATAAAAGTTCCAGTCATAAGTATGTAGTTATTTTGGTATTTTGTTTTGAGATTAATCGCTTGATTAATGTAGACTTGTGATTGAAACTAAGTAGTATATCTAGATCTAGTAGTAGAAAGTGAAAGAGAAGGCACTCTATTTCTCCATTATCATTAAGAAAAGTAAATTCCAAAGACCTCATTTGCAGATAAATTGTCCATTTGTCTATTTCTCTGTTCATCATCCTTCCCTAGGATGAGTTTCTTTCTTCCTTCCTAAATCAGAAGTTGAGGGTCCGAACGCACGTAATAGCGGCAATAATTTTCCAACAAAAAAATTCAAACATCTGGACAAATCAAAACAATACTGTATATTTTTCCCTCATTGTTATACTTCTCATGAAAAATGGCTCACTTCCAATAAGTAACCTGTGACCTCTTTTGATTAGGTGACTTTTATTTTCTCTTGAGAGGCAAAAATAAAATAAATGGCTTGTCTCCTTCATTAACACCCGTCACATGAGGCAAGGGCCGGAAGGCCAAACATGAACATGCCATTTAATTTGGAAGTAAATAAAGCATTTTTGTTGTTTGAATATGCAGACACTGCACCAAAGAAAATCATCATTATGAAAAATCAACTGCCACATCATTTTACTTGGAACCCAAGAAAAAGTATAATCATAGTGTAAAAAACCCAAAAAAAAATATTAACAGAGTGTGAGAAGATTAAAAGATCCCCTTTATTTTTTAGTACCAATCCAAATCACTATAAAATATATTGGGTTTAAAAGTATTAAGAGCAAAGATAGTGGAATCGATATATTGACTAATTTACCAATTACCATCCCATAGTGGAATGGATAAATCTAAAAGATAGATTGATAAACGGGCATCTGTGGAGGTTTATACATTGAAACGTTAGTTAAATCGATCGAATCAATATGAGACGATCGACTCATGTTAAACCGTTCGATCTGGATAAAGTTGAGCATCGGTTTAACATAGGCCGAACATCGTCTCATGCTGAAACGATTGGCTCAACATAAGCCGGGTAAACTAAAATTTATATTAAATTTAGTTATTTTAATTTATTATATATATATATATTGATTTTAGAATAGAAACGAATTCTATTTAATTAAAAAATCATTTATTTATATAAAAACAGATCCCATATATATAAAGAAAATTATTTATATAAAATTTAGATCTACTTGACTAATTTATTAACTTTTTCACCGTTTAAAATCGAGTTTGCCAAACCATATGACTTGGCATGTAGGCTAAAATGTCAATCCCCGGTGGAGTTGCTCTAGTAATCCAACATCAGTACATCACTACACCAGTACCAATCAGTTTTTTTTTCTCTCTCTCATTAAAAATGGAGTAATCAGGTTTCTTGTAGTTTCATCATCCCTCTACAGCTAACCCCTTTTCTTCTACTTTTAATCTCTTTTTAGTGGTGGGTTTTGATTGATTTCTCTAAATAATTTCTGGATTTTATTTTTTATTTTTTTGATTTATTAGTATTTCTCTGTCTAATGGTCTGTGATTGTTTCTTTTCAGGTAAGTTGGGTTCTTCTTCTGCCCATTCTCTGGAACTGCAACTCACTGGTGGATCATCTTTTACCGGTGGGTTTCTGGCTTCGTTTTTATGGTTTCTTTTCCTTTGATTCTTTTTTCAGTTTTAGTGGGGTTTGTTTTTTAGTGCAGGAATATTTTCTTTTAACCTAAGCATTTTTTTTAATATATATATATATATATATATGTATCAGTTTAATTTCTGCTTTTGTTTATATATAGAGATTTTAATGAAACTTTGGGGGTTTGATTCTGCTTTTATAATCTTTGATTGAACTGTGTATCTATCTATTTGATGGATTTTTTTTGTGTTCCATGTTCTATTCAAGTTGTATGCTGAACTGTGTATGTCTTTGTTTGATCTTTTACTCTAGTGGGTCTTAGTAGCAATCAAAGCTAATATGGGTTTCTTTTGAAGTCTGCTACATAGTTTTTCATGTGTTTGTTGAAGTGAGGATTCTTCTTGAGGGGCTTAGGATGATGAACCTTCTTTTTAGATCTATCTTATTGCTACCAAGGGGTTTTTATGGCTTAAATGGAATGAATATTGTTTATTGTTGATGTGATTTTTGTTATATGCATGGTTTGTATACTTTGTTGTCTATTTAAGGTTTAAATCTGGCTATATGTGAATCCTTGAGGATTTCAAAGCTGGGTGCTTAGGGACAGAAAGCTCACTTGTTGTTTTCTTATGAGAATTTGTTGTGAATTGATATGTTTCTTCTGTTTGCCATCTAGTTGTGAATTTTAGGAGGAACAATTACATCATTAAGTGTAATTGACTAGTGCTGGTCTATACTCTATAGGTTCTAATTTCAAATTGTTTCATGTGTCTGTTCAGGAAACTTCTAGTGTGTGTGTGTATGAGCTGAAAGAGAATGAAGTCATCATTGAACCCATACGCAGCATCATTCGTTCCACTCTCTGAAAAACACGGTTCTGTCATTGCTTCTACCTGGAGCCATGAGGTCAATAAGCAGAGCCAGTGCAGTCCAAGATCAGGTGTAGCTTCTCCCAAGTTCATCAACCATGGTGGAAATGAACAACCCAGGTATCAGGATTGGACACAAGGGCAAAAAAATCAGGGTTCTTATGGTTCGAGTTTCGTTATTCCAAACGGGATGACAGCACAGGAGTACCTAGATGAAGCAAGTGAGATGGATTTGGCTTATCTCGGAGGCTTGTTTCCTGGTTTATCTGAGCAGTCTATTGGTTACACATATTCTGCTTGTGGGGACGATGTAGATGCTGCAGTTTTAATGCTAAAACAAGTCGAGGTACTAATCTAATCTTTCATGAACATTTAGTTTATCCCTGTTAGATTTTTTAAATGGTGAGGTTACCCTTATTGTTGATTGCAATTTGCTTCTTAATCATTTGCATTTCAATCTTGTGTTCCACACAAAACACATGTTTCTTAAAATATCTTTGGTATATCTCAAATTACTATTATTCTGTGATCATTTATTTGGTATGTGTTTGCAAGCTTCATATATTCTACCATTGAGCATGCTTTCTGTTTTTGAATCCTATAATGGGGTTTCCCAAAAGAAAAGATATACGGTTAAGTGGGTTAACCTCGAGTACTGTTTAGACCTTGTACATTCATTATCACTCTCCCTCAATCCTTTTAGCCATGTTTCTCTTGGCATAGGACCCTGCTGAATCATCTCAACATCTTCCAGACACCTTGGACATTGGTGAACCAAAACTAAAGGAATCCAACTCTCCTGGATCATCATCATCATCATTGTTGGCTGGTGCCCTACACTTGGTACTAATTCAAATGAACATTTTAGTTTACCATTCGGACTAATTTAAATAAACATTTTAGTTTTTTTCTAACCGAATGTGTTGCATATCTGAAATGGTAACATCACTTTCGTAGTTTATCCAAAATGGTTCATGTTCGTTCTCTTTTCATTCTTTTCGTCTTTCATGCAAACAAAAAACATGTTCTTTTTAGATTGCCTTTCATATAACCCAAATATGTGTGCTTTCTTCTCTGATGCCTTTTATGATCCTGTCATTTAGCATACATGTTTTCAAATTCTTTTAGTTTTCACAAAGACTGTTATAAGTTGTACTAACCTGGCCACTTTTCTGCAATCCTCTAACCTTGTTTTGTGTTGTTTGTTTTTTCATGGCATAGGGCCCTGCTGAATCATCTCAACATCTTCCAGACACGTTGAACGTTGGTGATGAATCATCAGATCTTAAGTCGCCTGGTTTCCTACCTTAGGTTGTGGTATATGTTCGAGCTTTCTTTAGATATATGGGATCTTAAGTCGCATGGCTTTGTTTTGGTCTCGAAACTGGTATAGAGAAGAATTCAGATACTTAGTCTGTGTTTTTTGTAGGGTGATTGTTGTTCATTCCCTTTGTTCACCCTTTTCTCGTTAGTACATGTTTCTGCTATTTCAGCAAATTATCTTCTTTCTTCTCAGGCAGAGGAAAGTGATCCTTTTATACATTTTGTTTCCACAGTTACAAAATGGTTATTATTTCTCTCTCTCAATTTGGTTAGTATTGCCAACTAAAATGTTTTCAATTATTCATCCACATTAGGTCTACCTTATTTGGGCACACCTGATATAGGACAGGTAACAGTCTAGTAGGTGCTGCCCATGTGTTAACTGGTAAATGCGGCTACCAGTGAACGAGTTGTCGGAATGATACTCTGCCATGACCCTTATTTAACCATTTTGTTTGTTGCATATTAAAATGCGAACGTGAGTGCAGTATCTTATACTAATACACTTAGATCATTCAAAATCATGTTGCATTTCTGGTTTGCAAGTCCACCGGATTAGTTGCCATGGAAGAATGATGGACCAACATTGAAGTTAGCTAAAAATAGCATAAAGGGTATTACTGTAATCTGATGTACCCGGTTCATACAAATAAGATTTTTATTGTATGAAGAAAAAGAAGAGAAATTATTAATACGGTTATTAGGTACTTCTTGCTGGTGAAATTCTGATTCCCCTGAATTCGATCGTCCAATCAAACATTTTGTTTTATAATGTCTATGTAGAATTCACAAAGTTTGTGTTTTGATCAACGGTTTCTTGATCATTAGGAATTTGGAATTCTGAAAATTTCTTTGCCCATGAAACTTGAAGAAGTTGGGTTAATTTGGCGGAGGAGTTTTTGAGATTTCAAGTTGGTTTTGCATTGAAGAATTTGGAATTTTGGGGATAATTGAATTTGCATAAAAAAGATGAGAGGATTCACAAATGTGTGAGATTTGAAACATTAAGGTCTTAAATTGGATGCAAAGTGGAAAAATAAAAGAATTTTGGTTAGATTTGATCAGAAAGATCCGAGTATTGGTGGGTTAGTGTTGTAGGATTACAAAGATGGGGGTTGATTATTACAATATTTTGAAAGTAAATAGGCAAGCAACAGATGAAGATCTTAAGAAACCATATACAAGATTGGCTATGAAACGGCATCCAGATAAGAATCCAAACAATAAGAAAGATGCTGAAGCTAAATTTAAACAAATTTCTGAAGCCTATGAGGTAATTTTTTTTTTTATCAATGTTAAATCTATCTTTGTTTTTTTTTTGACCATGTTAAATTTTTATTTCATTTTTCTGATTTTCCTTGATTTTGAACATGAATTGAATCAGTGTAGGAAATGTTAAGATGGAAATTTGTATACTCATGAAGCAATTTTGTGAAAATCCGTCTTAATTTAGTTATCTGTGTTTAGGTTTTAAGTGATCCACAAAAGAGAGTTGTGTATGATCAATACGGTGAAGAAGGTTTGAAAGGAGTTCCACCGCGTGGTTCAAGTAGTGCCGGTGCTAGTGGTGGTGGATACCCCTATTCAAATGGAGGTTCCAGTCGTTCTGTTGGTTCTGCAACAATAAAAATCACTAAACAGAAGAAATGGTTAAGGTTTAAAAAACTCTGATTTATAAACACAAAATGGACAGAGCCACCTGCTCAGCAAATTGTCTTTAACACAATAGTCCACGGGTACTCCTCAAGAATGAGAGATGCTATACCCCAACAGTGGAGATGTGTCCAGGATAGAACTGCCCGTTATGATTTGTATAAGCACAATACAAATCACCCTCAAACGAACTCAACAACAATTGATAGGGAAGGGAAATAAACAAGCAATGTGCGCAAAACAAAGCAAGAAGAGGGGAAAAGAGCTAGGGATAGTAGCCTGCTCTTGAGTACTTTGAAATGAAAATTTCTCTTTTCTTTTATAGGCAAAGATGGAGTGAAATCAGCGCAGTAATAAATGAGAATAAGTTTTATATTTAATCAAAAAATTAAGTGTGAAATTTAATTTTGAAGGGTAATAAAACGGGCAAAATTTATTTTCCATTAAGACAAGAGTTATACTCGTCGGGTCAGACGCCCCCACATTTAAAACAAATTTTAATGAAATAATTTATTTTCAAAAAACGTAAGTCTTGGTTGGCTCGCAGCCTTAGCTACGCATGCACCCGCAAGCATACTCATTCCCGCAGCAGTAGCCAGAGTCACACCCGCACCCGCATCCGCAACCACATCCGCAAGTCCGCAAGCACACAAGCACGCAAGCCGCAACCGCAACCGCAACCGTAACCGCAAGCGTGCGTGCTTCGGTGCGAAGCATTGCACATGTGTGAAAAGTATGTTTGCTTTAACTAGCCCATTTCCTTAGTACTCCCCCAACCAAAAAAGCTTTTAAACCCTAAGGGCCCTTCCTTAGATGCAATTTTTGTGGTAATAAAGAGAGGAATCATCTTTAGTTTCTCCAATGTGGGACTAAAGGTTCATTCACAAAAGTGAAAATGAGCTAGTGTCCCTTAGTGACTACTTGGTCCTAAGGTCCATTCCCACCAAGACTAAAAACAAAACATTTATAATTTCATTTTCTCCAACAATCCCCCACATGAATGAAAACCCGAAGAAAATCAGAAAGCGAGAAATACCACTTAGGCAATGAGTGTCCATAAGGTCTTGAACCTTTGCTTAATGAGAAATTACCGGAACTACTTGATGGACAGTGAACGCGATGTCTTGAACTGCCATCATTTGGTGTAGTTTATCAATAACTTTCACGTGTGATATCTCTCTAGGTTTTGTCAAGTTTGTGCCGTTGTGTCCATTTTGGCCTGGGCGTATCCCTTTTCTCAGAATGCTCTAGAGAATCAGCTCAATTCTCATAGGAACCGGCCCACTTCCTCATTCAGATAGGTGAGTTCTATCAAGAGTGTTTACTGCTACACCCCACTTCAATCTTACTTTGAAACTATAAAACTCATTAAGACTTAATAAAAAGTCATCCTCACATGAAGTCACACTATCACGTCTACACCATAGGGAAGGGACATAGAATGAAATCCTCTGATAGTATTTCCTTTACCCCACCACAAATTAGTTGTCTCATTTGAAACCTTGATCTTGGGATCTCCAGTCAGCAAGGTTGAGTATCCTTCATGGCAAGTTTAATTGACGAGCTTAAGCCCCATCCCCCTTGATGCATTACTAACTATCTACTTGGACAAGCCTTTCGTCAAAGGGTCCGTGATATTCTCCTTAGACCTCACAAAGTCAACAGAAACAATGCCAGTTGAGATTAGTTGTTTCAGGGAATTGTGTCTTCTACGAATGTGTATAGACTTCCCATTATAGTTGATGTTTTTAGCATTATTTATTACAACTTGACTATCACAATGTATATATATATAGCTGGCACAGGCCTATGCCAAAGAGGAATGTCTTCTAAAAAGCATCTTAGCCAAGAGGCTTCCTCTCCTGCTTTATCTAACGCAATCTGATTCCATAGTGGATCGAGCTATACAAGTATGTTTGGAACTCTTCCAAAATACAGACCCGCATGCTAGAGTGAAAACATATCCACTCGTAGACTTAGACTCCTCTAAGTCTGATATCCAGTTTACGTCACAAAATCCTTCAAGGACCCCAGGGTATCTCTCATAACTTAAACAAAAGTTCAAAGTGTACTTCAAGTACCTTAACACTCTAATAAGTGCATCCCAATGCTCCTGCCCTGGATTAAATTTATACCTACTTAACCTACTCACAGCATAAGAAATGTATGGTCTCGTACAATTTATCAAATACATCAAACTTCCTATGATACGTGAATATTCAAGTTGTGAAACTCCATTACCCTTATTCTTTTTGAGTCTATAACAAGGATTATAAGGAGTACAAGCAGGTTTACAATCAAACTGATTATATTTTCTAAGCACAGATTCAACATAATGAGATTGACTAAGACTATATCCATTAGAATTTCTTCTAATCTTCATCCTTAAGATCATATCAGCGGGGCCTAAGTCTTTCATGTCAAAGTTCTCATTTAGCATGCTCTTAGTATAAACACACTTGTCAGATTTATTTATTTTAAAACCACTAGAAATCATCACATGATCAAATTTTGCATGCCACTGTTTAGGTGCTTGTTTCAAACGAAATAAAGATTTTTTCAGTTTACAAACTTTGTTTTCACAACCTTTCACTATAAAGCCCTCAGGTTGGTCCATATAAATTTCTTCATCTAATTCACCATTTAGAAAAGTTGTTTTTACATTCATTTGATTTATCCCTAAGTTATGACTGGCAGCAATAGCAATTAACATCCTAATGGAAGTAATCCTCGTAACAGGTGAATAAGTATCAAACAAATCTACACCTTCTATCTGTTTATAGCCTTTAGCTACTAATCTAGCTTTGTATTTTTCCACAGTTCCATCTACCTTACGTTTTCTTTTGAAGATCCATTTACAACCTATGTGTTTACACCCTAGAGGTAAATCTACAATCTCCCAAGTATCATTTTGTATAATGGAATCCATTTCACTAATGAAAGATTCTTTCCACCAAGGAGCTTCAGAAGAAGTCATGGCTTCTCTGTAAGTTTGTGGATCAGTCTCAGTTAGGCATGTTATGAATTATGGCCCAAAAGATTTTTCATCAGTTCTAAGTCTTTTACCTCTTCTAGGATCAAATTCAAAATCATCTTCCTCTAAAGGTAATGTATGACTAGTGGAAGGAACATCTAGGGGATCAACACATATCATGCGAGATTCAGATTTCAAAGGAAAAACATTTTCAAAGAACACAGCATCCCTAGATTCCATAATAATATACACACCAATTTCAGAAATTTCAGAACTTACAACCATAAATCTATATGCAGTAGTATGTTCAAAATACCCTATGAAGACACAGTCAACAATTTTGGGTCCTATCTTGGTTCTCTTAGGTGGAGGAATGGAAACCTTAGCCAAACACCCCCACACTTTAAAGTATGCATATGAAGGTTATCTACCTTTCCATAACTCATATGGAGTTTTGTCTGATCCTTTAAAGGGTACTCTGTTCAAGACATAGCAAGTTGAGAGGACGGCCTCCCCCCCACAAGTTTGCAGGTAGTAGTGAACTAATTAACATGGCATTATCATCTCATTGAGGGTTCGGTTTTTCCGTTCAGCCACACCATTAGATTGTGGTGAATAAGGAGGGGTTAATTCATGTATAATGCCGTGTTCAATGAAAAAATATCCTATAGGAATTACATACTCACCACCACGGTCAGACCTAACAGTTTTAATGGTAGCACTCATTTGGTTTTCAACTTCTAGTTTATATATCTTAAAGGATTCTAAGGCATCATCCTGAACCTTTAAGTAAATAAATATGACAGTACCTCGTACAATCATCTATAAAAGTGAAAAACCATTTCTTACCACCTCTAGTTTGAACTGATTTCATGTCAACTAGGTCTGAATGAATTAATTCTAACGGTTTAGAATTTCTCTGAATATTTTTCCTGTAATATTTTTTAGCATATTTTGATTCTACGCATATTTCACATTTATGTTCATTTTCCAAACTAAATTTGGGTATGCATCCTATGCTAGACAGTTTATTCATTGACTTATAGTTTACATGTCCAATTCTACCATGCTAAACATTCAATGACACACAAACATAAGAAGAATCAATTTTATTCATTTCAACAGAGGTAATATTCATTTTGTAAAGACCCTCAGTCTTATAACCCTTTCCTATATAGTCCTTAGCCTTAGTGACAATAACTTTCCCAGATTCAAAAACAAGTTTAAAACCCTTATCATCTAAAACACCACAAGATACAAGATTTTTGCAGATGTACAAAACATGAAGAACTTCATTCAAGTGAGAGTTTTGCCAGAAGTGAGCTTCAACCCATGTAGTGTTTCTCCCCCCCGGACGAGTTACCCATGTAGTGTTTCTCCCCTTCCCCTACCTTCTGATAGGAGGTGAACATATATTTGTTTCCACAGACATGTTTGGTAGCACCAGAGTCTACCCACCAGTCTCTCACATTGGTTACCAAATTGACTTCAGACACCGTGCCAGAAAACTCGTTCTTGTTGCTTTCAACCAAATTAGCATTGTTTTTCTTGTTATTAAAGTCCTTGCGTTTTCTACAATGCATTGCCATATGGCCAGGAATTCCGCAAACATAACACGCACCTTTAATTTTACCAATGCCAGATTTGGGTTTCGGAAAAGTACCTTTCTTGTGCGGACCAGGATTGCGGTCGCTCTTTTCAGTATTGGAAGACTTGTGTTCAAGTACATGAGCTATGTTGGACATGTCCCTTGCGGAAGATACGTTCTTGTCTTAGGAGCACAACAATTCTTCCACTTGAATCCTCTTACCCAATTCAACCATACTGACTTCACCAGTTTCATGACTCAATCTTCGTTTGTATTCAAACCATGAAGACGGTAATTTCTCAATCACATCAGACACTTGAAACGTTTCATCTATCACCATACCTTCAGCAATAATTTCATTGATAATGCGCTGAAGTTCAAGGAATTGGTCAACCACAGATTTGTCATTTGTCATTTTGTATTCCAGGAACCTAGC
Source organism: Papaver californicum (assembly GCA_023531435.1). Lineage (NCBI taxonomy): Eukaryota > Viridiplantae > Streptophyta > Magnoliopsida > Ranunculales > Papaveraceae > Papaver > Papaver californicum. The sequence continues at coordinate 247,316 of JAJJMC010001370.1, forward strand.
TACCAAAAACTTCTTACTACCAGCAGTTTTCGCTTCATATTTTACTTCTAAGGCAGCCCATAAGTCAAACGCAGAAAATTTTTCTTTAGCATTATAGAAATCATACATAGCATCTTCTAAACAGTTCAGAATGTGATTTGTAGCCATATAGTTCTGTCTACCCCAACTTTCTAACTCTCTTTCATTTCCCGCATCATTCAAAGTCACATCAAAAGGTTTCAAAACTAATTCATCCAACATGTGAAAACTCAGAAAGAACAACATCTTGGATTGCCATCTTTTGAAATCTTTGCCATTGAATTTTTGTGGTCTGTCAACATCACTTTTAGCCATTGTTACATAAGAAATAGTTTTTTTGTTAAGATTGTTGGTTTTGCAACAATGAAAAGCACTAAACAGAAGAAATGGTTAAGGTTAAGAAAACTCTGATTTATAAACACACAATGGACAGAGCCACCTGCTCAGCAAATTATCCTTAACACAATAGTCCACGGGTACTCCTCAAGAATGAGAGATGCTATACCCCATCAGAGGAGATGTGTCCAGGATAGAACTGCCCGTTATGATTTGTATAAGCACAATACAAATCACCCTCAAACGAACTCAACAACAATTGATAGGGAAGGGAAATAAACAAGCAATGTGCGCAAAACAAAGCAAGAAGAGGGGAAAAGAGCTAGGGATAGTAGCCTGCTCTGGAGTACTTTGAAATGAAAAATTCTCTTTTCTTTTATAGGCAAAGATGGAGTGAAATCAACGCAGTAATAAATGAGAATAAGTTGATTTTGAACGGTAATAAAACGAGCAAAATGTATTTTCCATTAAGACAGGAGTTATACTCACTGGGTCAGACGCCCCCACATTTAAAACAAATTTTAATGAAATAATTTATGTTCAAAAAATGTAAGTCTTGGTTGGCCCGCAGCCTTCGCAAACTTGCAACCGCAAGCGTGGGTGCGAAGCACGCACATGTTTAAAAAGTATGTTTGTTCTAACTAGCCCATTGCCTTAGTCCTCCTCCAACCACAAAATCTTCTGAACACTAAGGGCCCTCCCTTAGATGCATTGGTAATAAAGAGAGAAGTCATCTTTAGTTTCTTCAATGTGGGACTAAATGTTCATTCACAAAAGTGAAAATGAGCTAGTGTCCCTTAATGACTATTTGGTCATAAGATCCATTCCCATCAAAAATAAAAACAAAACATTTATAAGTTTATTTTCTCCAACAGGTTCAAATGATTTTAGGTTCAATCCTAGGAATGCAGAAGATATTTTTGCTGAATTTTTTCGGAGTAGTCCATTTGGGTTTGGGTCACTGGGAGCTGGGAGATCCATGAGGTTTCAATCAGATAATTAGAAACTATAGCGACGGAGGAGGTGTTGGAGTATCTACGCCATGAAAACCTCCACCTGTGGAGAGCAAATTACCTTGTAGCCTTGAGGAGCTGTATACTGGATCAACGAGGAAGATGAAAATCTCAAGGAATGTTGTTGATGCTAACGGGTACATATTGTGAATTCTTGTTTTACAATGTTATGCATATATATCAAAACAAAATTTAAATGATTTTGCCGGAAATCTGAACAAGAACTTAGCTTAGCGGCTTCGGCAACCTAGTGAATGACGTTATATCAATTATGCATATCTCTCAACTTAGAAGTTTCATTTATTCACCATGGTTTCCATTCTCGTGGTTGGTAATGTGCAGTTTTCATGTATTCATTTTCGTCTATCAACTATGAATTCTGAAAGAGTAGTATTTTACTTGGCAGACGACTAGTGCCCGAATCCGAGATATTAACGATTGATGTGAAGCCAGGGTGGAAAAAAGGAACGAAGATAACTTTTCCAGATAAGGGGAATGAACAAGCAAATCAGCTACCTGCAGATCTTGTGTTTGTAATTGATGAGAAACCGCATGAATTATACAAGAGGGACGGGAATGACCTTATTGTAAGCCAAAAAGTATCTATTGCAGAAGTTTTAGCAGGAATGACAGTGAATGTGTCGACACTCGACGGACGTAACTTATCAATCCCAATATCAGATGTTGTTAGTCCTGGGTATGAACTGGTGGTTTCTCAGGAAGGAATGCCGATTGTTAGGGAACCAAAGAAGAGAGGTAATCTGAGGATAGTATTTGAAGTGATGTTCCCATCAAGATTGACATATGAACAACGGTCAGGTATGAAACGTATTCTAGGAGGAAGATGGCAATCATAGTCAGATAATCAATGCCAACAATGGTCTTTAGAATTTGTCACTCAATGAACCAAACAACCCCACTGTAACTATTTTTGGCCTTTTCTTTTCTTTTATTGCCCCTTTTTTTGCTCCAAATGGTTGGCTTAGTTCCCCCATTAATGTAAAATTGATTATATTCGTGAACATTACAAGTGTGTGTTTTTGCAATAAAAGTTATTTCAAGTGAGATTCATACAATATAAGAAGAGTATAGTGAAAATGTCAGTGTTGTTATTAATCAAATTCCAATATCATTAAGACCTAAAGTTGTTTGACAAAGTTTAAACTAGACTGCATTAAAGGCCTAATTTTTTATTTTTTTAAGCAGTTAAAGGCCTAAAGTTGAAAAGACCAGGATACCAAGTACATTACTAAGTTTTTTGCTTTTAATCTATAGAGACACACTTAGTGTAATCTTTACAATTCCTAAATATCAAACAGACAAGGTGACCTAGATAATAATCTAAATTCAACACGTAACAGATTATAGGATCAATCAAGGCATGATTAACGTACAAGTACAATAACTTTAATTATAATAAAACAATATTATAATACGAAAAAATAAAGTAATAACACATAAGATTTTGTTAACTAGGAAAACTGCTTAGCAAAAAAACTCTGGGACCTAATCCAGTTTTGAATACTCTCAGAGTTAAGCAACGATACAAAAGCCTACCTGCAACCTCATGTAGTTGAGACCGAATAAACAACCCCTAGTTACTCAGTTTCCTACGTATCCATGCGCCTACAACCACGGGAGAAGCACTTGGACAATTTTTATTTTTTTTTAAATTACTTGTTGTTTGAAACTTCTTTTGAATTTCTTCTGTCCCACGACCTTGATCAATGTTTTTTTTTTTTTTTTTTTTTTTATTTTTTTTTAATTAATTAATTTATTGCCGTAGGAAAATATTTTAGCACTTGATTCTTCACAACTTTGATATTGTCTTGATCACATAAATTCAATAATTCACTTTTTTTTTCTTTCTCTTCACTTTCTCTTCAGTTTAAATATGAAATTTTGTTTTTCCTTTGTTGCTTGTAAACCTCAAACGTCTTCAACTTATTCATAAATTGGTATTGCTCTGTTTTTTGTTGATGATGATGTGTTTCTATGGTCGCCGCCTCGAGAGAGTGGTGCTAACTGCAATTCAGACTACAAGAATGAGGTTTATTTGCAATTTTGATGTTACCCTCATGATTGACAGAATTTAGCAATCAAGAGATTAAAAAGTGTTGAAGGGGTGGAAGGTTGAGTAGCTCATCATTCTACTAAGAGTTAGTGCAGATGAAACACTCTAAACGAAATTTGAAGGTTTGGTGCCTCACTCAATAGGTAGTCTCCACTAATGATTGATTAGCGCATTCCTTCTACATCTAATTTGCCACTGACATGGTTAAGTTCATCATGATTACTCTCTCAACGACTAAGAATACCGAATGTAAGTTCTCTAGGGCTTTTAAGTTCAGTTATTTGGTAAGAACTCCGTATGTATACAACTAAAAGTACACTATCTGACTCTAAAATCTCTAAACTTGGAGGTTCATGCAGAAATCTATAAAAAAATTGAACTTTTATACTCTACTCTACGAAAGTGAATACTAACTACTAACTAAACATGCAACTCTTTAAACTTTACATTGTCCTCAAACTTGGAGTTCACCGCACTTAAACTTTACATTGTCCTAAATGTACTTGTCTCTCTTCTAATATAAAATATAAGATGGGAAATCAAGTAATGATATGAAAAACTAAGAAAAATTAAAAGATAAGGATAGAAATACAAAATCATTGGGTTGCCTCCCATTCAACGCTTAGTTGAACGTGTTTATCTTGACATGGAACTCGCTTAAATTACTCCCCAGAGGGAGTAAATCATAAAGCTCAATCTCATTGAATTCCATCATAGTGAAGTTTTCATAGTATGGATTCAATCTATGGCCATTGATCTTGAAATTTTTCTCAGTTTTGGGATTAGTGATTTTAACTGCACCATGAGGAAAAACATTAGTAACAACAAATAGTCCCACCCATTGGGACCTTAGCTTACCTAATTTAAAACTGAATTGAATAAAATAATTTTTAGCCCCACAACAAAACTTTTTGAGAAATCATCTTGTCTTGGAAAAACTTCGTCTTCTCCTTGTATATACAAGAGCTTTCTTATGCATCATTATGTATCTCCTCCAGCTTATTAATTCGTTGTTTCCTCTGTTTTCATGCTACTTCATACTCCATGTTGCACATATTTATTTCCCAAAAAGCCTTATGTTCAATTTCAACTGGAACAAGTTTTCCCATAGACCAACCAATTGGATTTAGTCTTTTAATGTGCTATGCTTAGGGTATCACAGTGATATATGCGACTCTAATACATATAATAGGTGATGTCGATAGAACAAAAAATAATTAATAAATTAATAATTATGTTTTTATTTAGTAATTAAATAGAAATAGTGGTGGATACTATAAACCCTGGTTACCGACTCTCCTATTGCATTTCCTTTATTAGTTTAGTTTAGTTTAGTTTAGTTTAGTTTAGTTATTTTATTAGCTTTCTTTTAAAATCCAAAAACACAATTCCTGGTTAGTTTATTAGATATATTGATTGCAGTATTATCTCCGCTTCTTGTGGGTTCGACCCGTACTTGCCGCTTCTACATTATAGACGTCGTGCGATTGTGGTTATTATACATAGGTATTTCAAAATCCTATAAATGTTTTCATAGCTCGCTCTTGGTCGTCGACTACAAGGCATGACCAACACCAAAACATTAACTTATCTCAACCCTCGGATAATTTCTAGAACCATGTATTCTTTTTTTTTGTCGCGTTAAATGGCAATCAAAATGGAAGATCATTTCGAGTCATCAAGGAAATATTCGAATTACTCTATAGTCGATGTGGAAATTTTAGATTAGTTATGGTGGAAACCAAGCGAATGTTTCCTACTATTGACAGTGAAGAAAATACAACTCAGCTAAGTGCATCTCAACTATACTATGATATTTCTCTTGCCCGTTATAAGGAAATCTTTGGCGTAAAACTCATGAATCAAGAGTTCTATAATGTTCTTATGGAAAGGGACTCGTATTTCGATGTTTAAATTTTCATGTCTAATTTACATACTTTAGATCTTTTCCCTTATTGTCATCTCTTTCCCTTCAATGAAAAATGTTAGGAAATTTTATTTTTAGCGTGTTGGTATTAGAACTATATGCTTAATTTAACTATTGTTGGTAACAATCGATGAAAAATACAACTTTCAAGTGGTAATAGATCAATGTTCGGTTAGTTTAGCCAATTACATACCGCATCAAACAAAAAAATCGGTTAAGAAACTCAATGTTCGGTTGGCAAGCTGTAAAATCTATGCAAAAGAGAGAAACGTTCGGTTCGAATAATTTTTTTTAACTTGAACTAGGAAAGTTCGGTTAGTAAATCCTATTATAGAGTTAACCGTACATTCCAATTACGTCTATTCTTTGAATTTTTTGAAGTTCGGCTAGGTCTATAACAGTTTCTCCTAACCGACCATTGTTTTGGTTTCAAAAATTACCCGTTTGTATCTTGAGCCAACGACTAGTTTCTTGAAATTTGGGTTCATACACTAGCTGTTGGGTCTTTATGACCTATAAAAACACCTCTTAGCACAATAAACTTCCTCATACTTCTCTTTACAAATTATACTCAAACTTCTCTCAACACAAAATCCCCACACTTCTCAAACTGTTTCTCATTTCTTCATCATCCCAGAAAAACAAAAACATGGCTACTAAATTCACCACCAAAGAATATGTTGTCATAGTTTGTGCATGGGCGACGGTCGTAAAGTATGACGAACAATTAAACATCAACACAGATCAATCCTTGGATCGCTTTTGGACCCCGGGTATTTTGGGGTTTTTTGACGTTAGACAGAAATCAAAAAAATCAAGATCAATAACAAACGTGAAGAAAAGATTTGAAATGCTCTACGATCGATGTTGTTTTTTTAGAACGAATTTGGTCGACATGAAAGAGTCTTATCCGGAGCTCGAAAGTGATGAAATAGTAAATATATATCAATTAGATTCTTAATCAAATCGGATTTGAATATAATACTAACTTATTATTGATTTCGTTTTTCATATGGCTGAAGCTGAAGCACAATATAAGAAAGGCAATTACAAAAAATTCAGGCATTATGGATGCTATCAAGTCTTGTTTGAAAATGTCTTGTATTTTCGATGTATAATAAGTATTTGAGTGTAATATTATGAACTATGTTAGGTCTTTTCCTTCATTGTAATTTGTTTCCTTCAATGTAATGTCTTTTCCTTCAATATATAGAATGTTATGAATTTTGTATCTTGGTTTGTATTATACATTGATGCCTAATTTAAATACTTTTGGTAACAACTACGAAGTGGTAACAAAGAAATGTTCGTTTAGAAAATCCTATTACAGACCTCACCGAATAAAATGTTCGGTTAACAAACTTAGTGTTCGGTTGACAGAATTCATAGATAAGAAAAACAATGTAATGTTCGGTTAGAAACCCTATTAAAGACCTGATTGAACAAAAAGACC
>JAJJMC010001370.1:254146-292805 GCA_023531435.1 Papaver californicum
CCATAAACCCAAAGTTCGGCTACCTTTTCTTCATTTTCCTAGCCAAATTTGTAGCAAGCTTGCCGAATCTCAGCTTTAAAAGTTTACATTGTCACCAAATTTAAGCCAATTCAAGCAACACAAACATATTAACAAGTATGCCTGAGTATCCCAAACATTTTAATCTTCATTGTGATACTCGTTAATCTCGTACAAAATATCATTTTGGGGTTGAGATTGGGTTTGGGGAAGAACACATTCACCATCTAACAAATCATCCATTACCGGATCATTGTGAAGATTAACGAACAATTTTTTTCTTCTATGATATAAAGTTTCTAATTCCTTTGAGCTTGCACTAGAATCATTCATTTTAAAGTTAGGAATCACAAAACCTCACCAAACCTAGGTTTCAAATAAAAATATTCAAAAACTCTTCTTCTTCCTCACAATAATTCTAATTCTCTAAATCAAATGTGTTATCTAATCTAATCTAATCTAAAACTAATAATAAACTAATTTAACTAACTTCTAATTTATAGAGGGTATTTTGGCCATTATTATAATTATATGGATAGAGGACTATGATTTACTTCGTACTGATCTTCTCAAAATTGGGGGATGGTCCCTTCAAATTTTGAGAGGTCCCAAAAAAATTGTTTTCTTGATTAAACCCATAAATATTACAATGAGTGTTTTTGCCCGTTGAAGATTTTTATGCAAGAAGATCCATTCAAGATAAAAATAATATATAATTCTAATGACAGTATTATTATCCACACCTCGGTATCATCAAGACTTAAAATTGCTTGATCACTAAGAAAGTGCAATTTTTATTGTTTCAATTGCTTTCAATAGTTTTGCATTATATTTTTGATCAATTCCATGGGTAATTAACTTGACGAGCACAAAATCAATTATATGACTGACACAATAGGACTCAGATTTTTTTTCCTACGCTAGGCTTCTGCAAACAAAATATCGAATTTTGTAACCAATGCCACTCGTCAACAAGAAGTCGAATTCTTTAACCAATGCCGAGTTGGGTTCTGCACCATGATGATATGTGTGATAGCATGAAGATGTTTATTAATGTTGAACATTTTTATTCCAGGGGTAAGTTGATCCAACGGTGTAGATTATAACTTACTAAACGGTTAAAAGCAAAACTTCCATTAAAGCCTATTTGAACTTTATAATTCTTTTACTAGTGTAAAAGAAAGAAAAATGAGCACAAGGCATATCTCTAGCCAAAATTTTAAAATTTTCCTTCTCTATCAACCTATGCGTCAGCCCAAAATCAAAGAGCAATCAACGCGTTTTGACCATTATGTTTTTAGAAACAGGGATTACTCGAAAATATACAACGACTACAAAATTAATTATATTGCCGGATTTATTTTTGGAAACTGAAAACATTTGGGGATAAAGTTTCCCATCTTTATAAGTGTTTTTCGTTCACTACTACTTGCCAAAAAAATCTTTACTTTGTTTTGTTCTTCTTCTACACTCTACGAAAAAAAAAATATTCAGAAGTAGAAATTGAAGATAAAATATGGGTTGTTTGAATCAGAAAAAATCAGAATCATTATCTTAGTGTAAGGATAGTGGTAAAAAAAATAATATTCAATGACAAAATGAAGGGTATTAAGAAAAAATATCATGAACTTAAAACTCTTTGTGGTATTAGGGTTTTATTGTATGTTAATTCTGAGTTTAGTAAAGATAGGAATGGGGATGAATTGTTTTGGGTATTACCAGAAAACCTAATGAATTTCAAAGAAAAAGGGATACTGATGAAGGTGTTGATGATTCTGATTGTGGGAATGATAAAAAGATGATGAAATTATCTAATGGTGATGTTAAAGAAGAGAATCAACATGTTAAGTTTAATGATCAGAAGTTAAATACTAGATTGGATAGTTTATCTATTGAAGAGATTCAAGGAATTGAAAGGAATTTGAGCCCCATGTTTTCAATGATTTCAGAGAGAATACATAAGATGATGTAGAAAAACATATTTATTGATCCATTAGGAAAGGGTTGTAATGAAGATGATGTGATTATGCTGATTGAATTCCCCTCTCTTCCACTTGAACCTAAATTTGATTATCAATCTTCATCATCCACGAATTTCTATAATTATAGTTTTGTTTTGGGGAGTGAGTTTGATTATGATATGAATCAACATGGTGGCTTAATCTTTCTTGGCTAACAAATACTACTACTGATGACGATATTGAGTTTGAGCCTTTTCCTGACATGACCAACTTTGGGTTTGAGCCATTGAATTACTATGCAGGTAGATTTACAGATACGTTGAAGTGCTGAAGAAGACTAATATTGATTGCTGACTACATTTTTGTTATTTATCTATGTAATTAGTATCCCCTAGCTAGTTCCAAAATGTAGATATTTAATGCAAGTCTTTTGCATTCATAATTTCATATGTGCAGTGTAATTTTTAGTTCCCTAAATAGTTACTGTTCTGGCATCCCTTGGCCCGTAGGTCCTGGCACAAGGTTAGAATTCTAGCTCTTCCAGAGTGGTATCTCACTGATGGCTCGGGCCCCCCCGGAAGGAGGCCTTCTTCGCCTTCCACCTAAGCTGCGCAGGAAAAGCCCAAAGCCAATCCCAGGGAACAGTAAAGCTTCATAGGGTCTTTCTGTCCAGGTGCAGGTAGTCCGCATCTTCACAGACATGTCTATTTCACCGAGCCTCTCTCCGAGACAGTGCCCAGATCTACTGTTCTGGAAGATTCGGGGGATCATCTCATTATATTATTTGTCCATTTAAGAATTCATAGTCTCATTTTTGCTAGAATTTATACCTTTTTTTTAAGAAACGATTTATTGATTAAGTACTAAAAAAAATTTGGTCTTTTGCCAAAAGACTGCAAACAACAACTGTAAAATTATTACCATACTCAATTCCAGCTGCAGATTCTCTAGCTGATTAGCAATCTCGTCTATTACTTGATTGTCATCAAGGTTAATAAGAGAAAAACTACAATAACTAAAATTTGAACTTAAGTGTTTTATTTCCTTTAAGATATTCCTATTTTCTTTGTATTAGGAGAGTTTCACCAGATATAGATTGGATGACTACTTTTGCATCATCTTCTATCTGAATCCTTTTTAAATTCTTTATTTTTTCCCATACTAATGTTTCACGTACAACCATACACTCACCAGCTTCAGGATTTAAGACTCCATTTGCATCGCTTCCTCTAATTCCCCCACATTCACCTGTATGATCACGAAGAACAAGGCCAGTGCCAAGTTAGTTAGTTAAATGGTCAAAAGAAGCATCAATATTTCTTTTTATAATTCTTTATAAAGGAGGTTTCCAATGATATATTGATGATATCCTAGGGGAAGCATGTACAGGATTATTATCATGCAAGTGAGAACCAAGATGATAATAAATTTTATGTACTGAATTATTAGAGTTCAATATGTCAATTTTTATTGAGGTTGTTTTGACGTAGATAAGTTTCATAGCCATTCGGTTTCTAATTTACCTCTTGTTTGATGTGTATCATTTATAAATATGCTTATGTATCTTGACTTGTGAGAAAAGTGCATTTCATAGAAAGCATAAAGGTTCAATCCTTATTGTTATTTTTCGTACCTTCTTTTGTGAAAGTGTTTCAAATGCTCTCAACAGCTTCACATCATATTTTTGTTCAAACCCACAAGCAATTAACTTCACGAGCACAATATCAAGTATCTAAATGACAATAAGACTCATATTTTCGAACACAAAGGCACAAGAACAAATGCATAATAGTTATTGTTTGTTGGATGTCATCGGCTTAACTTCACGAGTATCATAAGAAAGCGATGATGGACAAAAGAAAGAGGGTTGATTACTGTAGAGAAACCACAACTGATGCCTTATTCTAAGACAATCAGAATGTCATTGGCTTATACCTCATTCTTTGACAATTTTAATTTCTACTGTAAAATTGAACCCTGAGCCTAGTTACTTAGCAAAAAAATATTATGTAGACATGTTTTGGAACAATATTCCAGTCTAGCATTAAGCTAGCGCCAAAGAGAGCATGGCGCTGGCACTAGCCCAGCGCCGAGGAGTCTTATGACGCTCCGCTTTGTTCGTTCCTCCAGTTATAACGCTCTCGCAGGGAGTAGCATGACACATCCTCGGGGATAGAACATTGAACTAAGTTTTATCCTCAAGGGAAGGACATTGAGATGGGATACGTCCTCGAGGACAGGACATTGAGATACTCCCACGATATGACCATTTGGATGTTGTCTCTAATTGTGTATAGTAGTAAATTGATGTTGTTTGAACATTGAAGCGCATTCAAAACAAGTTCAAGGAATTCAGCCGCGAAAGTTATGCGACTTAAGACTAGTTCGATATGGCATAAATATATTATTTATTTAGAGAGGTTACAAGATCAATATAGAACGCATGTGTCCAATTGTAGAGACTACATTTGTAATTGTCCTGCGGAATATATGTAGAAATATAATATTTTATATTTTTATATAAAGTCAAAAAATTGCGCGAATATTTCTATGTTTCTGTTGCCGAGCAGAGGGTAATTTTATAATTCTATCCCTTGTTAAAAATTCATTATAAATAATAAATCACCTGCTTAGTGCGGAACAATAATGTTTCGCCTAAACACTAGATGATGGCAATAGACTTCCAACAATTATATAAAGTCAGAAATTTAACAATAGAAAAGAGTATATTTTTCTTCTATCCCTCAGGACTTAAATAGACTTTGGCGTCTACTTTGGAAGTTCATTATAATAAATCTTGACTTTGGCGTTTACTTTGGAAGTTCAGTATAATGAATCTAGATTTTGGCGTTTACTTTGAAATTAAGAAAATAAAGGAACAAGACACAAGTACCCTTAATATGAATTACATGTATAACAAATAAATCTTGGATTTTCTCTCTCCTCAGTAAAGTGGTTGAGCAACGAGTTATGCATCCTATTTTTTCAGGGTATAATTGTCAAACAAAGTAGAATATAATATATCTAAAAAATTGTACCTTGGATTTTCTAAATTTTATATCCATAGAAAGTTTTTGAAGAGATCTATACAACTTGTACAAACAACAATATCAAATTTAAATTTTTTACGAAAAAGTCGGAGGTGATTGTTCTTTTAGGCACAAATGTCGACTTATGGATGCATAACCTGTTATGCAGTTGTCAAAAATGATATGCAGCCACCATAATGGATGTATAAGAAAAATAAGGATGAAAATGCAGTACGCCAATATCATTATGCATATGCATCCACTTTTGCGTGTTATACAACCACTTTATCGAATGCAAAATGGTTAATGAATGAAAAATCGTTATGTAATTGTCAAAATAGCTATATAACAGTTGTGCAACCATTTTCTCGACTGCATAATAGATTATACATCCATTTTTAATTGATTTCAGTGCTAACAAAAAAGTGACTGCATAATGCATTATGCATGTCATTTTTTCGACTGCATAAAATGTTATATAACTATTTTTGTAATTATATAATAGGTTATGCAGCCATTTTTATAGTTGTAAATAGATTATGCATTCTTTTTTTGGTTGATTTTAGTATTAACAAAAAAGTGGCTGCATAATGCATTATGTAGTCATTTTCACAACTGAAAGAGAACAATCTATTTAATCAAAATCCCAACTCTATCATGCCGATACACTCAAAAATAAGTTGATTTCACCCCTTTCTTACAAGAAGCCTAATTGTTTTTCACTCATCAAAAGTCTAGAGAATAAAAACAAAACGAGAAACAAAAATCAAAAAGAAAATCGTAAATAAACAAGATAAGAGTGGGAAAAATTGAAATGATAAAATCTCTCTCAGTAGATCCATTAACAAAAGTACCTCTCAGTTTCTCCGCCCAAAATCAGGTGCTTCAAAAACTAAAAAGGGTATTTTAGCCTTTAAAAAAATAAAAGAATTTTAGAAAATACTAGTTTTTCAGTGTTATTTCATAATATATAATTGCGTCCCTAAGTTTTTTAAGCGGTGGGTTTATGAGAGAACAAAAAGAAAAAAATGGGTCTGGTGGTAGTTTCCACTATATTTATTTGACACAATGATTGTTATTATTTATGTTATAAACGTGTATTGTACCAGTAATATCTAGGATAAATCTAATGTTAAACGTTTATTTATTAAGATTCTCACGTGTCTCGTGTTTTCCTCTTTCTCTTCTAATATTTTTATTTTTTGTGATTTCATTTATTTCATAATATTATTATCACGTACGTAATTCTAATTGACTGAGCAATATAGATTTTTTTTACTAATCAACCCTAATACTTATCTTTTTATTACTTTTGATTTATATAAATTTTATTTATTATATCCCACTCATGATGAGGAGTGCATGTATTATTGGTTTTTTATTTCCCGTGAAAGTTAAGTCCGACTATTATACCTATGCTTTCCCTAGTATGAAAGTGGCTGCGCCCAAATGGATTAAATTGTTCTTTTAATATCAGTATTTGCATAGGCCTTAACTTAAGTAAGGGGTAAAATCAATCATCATAAATTGGAACAGTCCCAGGACTTAAAAACCTATTATCGGGGTTGTAATCCTTATCTTTTTAGGTATTATAACATGATAAAGTAGGATCATTAAGTATCTAGCTTAAAAATCCCTTATCCCATCAGTTATGATAATCACTAAATTGTCCTCACTTAATTAGTAATAAAGAAATTAATTAGCTAAATTAATGAAGATTAGTGATTGATGAGACTACTGATATGATTTAAATTTATGGTTTAAAAATCAAAATAAAAATCAAATTAAATCCACGGATGGAAACATATGAATTCCTAGTTGTAAATTAGATTTACGACTGGGTAATGTATAAAACCCAGTGGTGAATAAGTTTATACGGTTAGGTTTATAGGTATCGATCCAGCCGTAAATTTGGAATAACCAGCTTACGGTTGGCTTTCTAACCGTAAGACAAATAAATGTGTCTTCTACGGTTAGTTTGGTACTGAAGTCAACCGTAGAAATGATTTAAATTAGATAATTCTAGCCCTACGGCTAGGAATCCTGACCGTAGAAGTCACTTACGGTTAGCTTTTGTAGTACACCCAGCCGTAAGTGACTTTGAACATCTTTGATTTTATCCAAAGTAATTGAGATGGAACACTAATACTCATTCATTCACGCCAAAAAAGAAGTTTCATAACATTTTTCATCGAAGGAAACGACATTACAATAAGGAAAAAGACATAAATTATATAAATAATACATGAATAGTTAAACATCGAAATACAAGTCCTTATCCATCAAAACATTATAGAACTCTTGATTCCTGAATTTTTGGCCAAAGGTTTGCTTATATCGGGCAAGAGAATATTCATAGTATAGTTGAGATGCACTTAGTTGGGTTATAGTTTCTTCAATATCGACGGTAGGATACATCAACTTGGTTTCCACCACAGCCGATCTAAAATCCTCATATCGACTATGGAGTAATTCAAATTTTTACCTGATGTTCTCGAATGATCTTCTATGTTGATTATCGTCAAACGCGATAAAGAATTTGAAGACACGGTTCCAGAAATTATTCGAGGGTTGTTCTAAGTTAATATTACGGTCTTGATCATGTTGTGTGGTCGTCGACCATGCGTGATCTATGAAAACATCTTCTCTAGTGGTGAATTTAGCAGCCATGTTTTTGAGTTTTTGAGTTTTTGGATTATGAATAAAAATATGTATTTGTTAAGAAACAAATTGAGAAGAGAAGTAAAGAGGTGTATTTGTTGAAAGGATATTGAGCTGTATATATAGATGAAAGACCCAACGGGTAGAAATTTTAAAAATTCAAGTCGTTGGGTAGTACTTGTATATTTGGACATTGGAAAATATAGTATATTGAGAAAATTTAAGTTCTAAACGGCTAGGAATTGGGTATGACGACCTAGCCATAGACATGCCTCATGAGTAGTTACGGTTAGGTTAGTGTACAAACCTAGAAGTAGACATAACTCAGGGTAACTTACGGTTAGGTTAGTGTACAAACCTAGTCGTAAACTAGACCTTGTGCACTTAGGGTTGGATTTTTATAATTTTTCTAACCGTAGAACTGACATAAAGGCCAGGAATGATAGTTTTACGTCTAGGTTTCTTGATCGCAGGAACAACTCAGGGTCACTTACGGTTAGCTTTGATACTGAAGCTAGCCGTAAACCTGACATAATTTTGTATATTGTTGACTTACAGTTAGGTTTTCAAGTACTCGACCTAACCGTAAGTTACCCTGAATTTCCAATTTTTACTCGGTTTTGTGATATTTTTCATTGTATTTGGAATGACACATTAATAAAACTAATAATCATTCATTCAAGCTAAATTCATATTTATGACTAAAGAAACGTATCCTTCAAATTCATTAATCCATAAATTCAACCGTAGCTAAACTGAAAGTACTAAGTCTCCATATCCGCAACAAAATAAGAAAAAAATTCAACCTCGACTTTTTCCTTTTCCTTTACCACGACCTTCACCTCTACCTCGAACTTGACCTTTTATTTTACCTTGAGCTTCAGCTTGATCTTGATCAATCTCTTCATTTGTACCTCCGCTAGATGAAGAACCAGTGGGAGTAGTTGTTTCATATCTAAAGGATGCAGACCTATCTTTCTTGGAACCCCTAGTTTCTTCGTCATCGATATACCGAAAGAAACTTGTTTGTTCGAGGTCAAGTATACATTTAATCTTACCTCGCAGTCGTCTTTTTTCCTCAACCCTCGAAATTTTACCAGCATTAATGCAACCGCTCATGTCCTTCACTAACCACTTAGCTCGGTCGACCTATTTTTATATCAAAGTGTCCAAACATTAAATACTTATACAAAATTTGAAAACCTAATACAATAAGAAATGAAATAGTATATATACCACCATAAGGTATCTCTCTTTCCAAAAACTTGCTCTTCTCGAGAAACTTGGATAATCCTCCTTGTTGTTAAAATATGGTACCGCTTGCAGATCCATATTTAAGTAATTATCCTCGACTAGTTTTGTGCCATGAAAGGCACTGAACGCAGTGAAATCTATTTGGTAGGGGGCTTCAATACGATCGTTCCAATCATCGACTGATGCAACATGGTTATAAACCAATCTCACATTATTAATAGAAAGGCTAGAGTGTGTGTTCTGTCCACTTTAAAGTATACATCATCGAGAAAAAATTTCTAGACAAATCCAATTTGACGGAGAGTTCTACGAGGGTTGTAAATCACCTACCATGTTGGATAACACAGTGGTCCGTTGTAGGACGCCACATTGGTAAATTCACGAGCATCATTTCCATCTTCACCGAGGTCCATGTACGAGTCAAACACCACATTCTCAACTTACAAAGTCTCCAATTTACTTCTCATTTAAATATCTTAGCCTCTTTGTCCTTCTGCCGATTTCCTGATAAGTTAATCTTCTTCGTGTAAGACTAGTGGAACGCTAATTTGTATCCTTCGTTGTCCTACTATAGGTAAGAAAATGGTCATAAACCCATGACTGTGCAAAAAGAGAATTATATTAAACACAAATCAATATAAAATTTGAATCATCGAACGGAAATATAACATAAAATTACATGGAGAAGTCCAACATTCCCTGCAATATGTGTGGCGTTCCACATTGAAGCTTTACCAAGACTCTCAAGTAAGAAATAAAGAGCGGAAATGCCCCACAAATACTGTGCTACCTTGTTCAACTCCAGATCAAGACTGAGATGTTGCAAGAGCTATAAATAGCAAGCGTTCACCATGTTACCCAAAAAATCGAGAAAAATAATGGTGCCAAGTGCGTAAAACAAGTACGTTGTAGATGTATGTCTAACCCTTGCTTCATCCATCTCCGTCTCCATGAAATTCTCGAACTTATCCCTCATACGAATCAAAATTATCTTTCTTGTAATTTTATCCGCCAATGTATTATCCTAAGTCCTTCTCCTTTCGGCTTTTCTCCGGTTCCTATCTCAAACTCTTCTTCGGCTTCATTTTTGTGTCATCCAAGACATTCTTCGACCAACTTAAAAAGATCCTCAAATGAAAGAGAGTTGTTGAAATCCTCACACACGTCTTTTCCATCCACGGACAGGCATATAATTTGGAGAGCATCGTTCGAGCGATATTCATCTCGACGATCGGAAGATACAAATTTATTTTCTCGGGAGAATAACTCTCTCTAAAGGAGCAAACAGTAACAACATCGTATTGCTTCTGCGCAAAGGATATTCCAGGCCATAACCCCGAAGCCCCTACCAAGGCTGTCGCCCCTTTGCTCTCGCCAAAAAATCGCCCTCTGGTGTTTGAGTTTTGGGACCGTTGTCGTATGATCGTACATAAACCATGGTAAAAACATTAATGATAATAGAAAATATAAAGTTTTATATTTAGTTTAGATTAGATTATTACTAACGCCCGACAGACCCTTTCCGCCCATAAATAATGATAACCAAATAAAACGAAGGCCCTATCCCTTGGCTCACCCCCAAGGTTTTACTTTTTTTTTTTTGGAAAAAAAATACCGCAATCACTTATTTTGATGTAAAGGGAGTTGGTTTTTTCTCTTTTCCTTTCAATTTAACATCTAAGAGGGCAACAAAAAATGGACGAAAACTTGTTTCGTCCCTATGTTCTTCTACAATCTCATGTCGGCGTTCAGTTATTTCTTCTCTTGGTTCATTAATAACAAGTGTATCTGCATTTCTTTTGTAAGCACCCAAATTTTTCTTGTGACGAGGGATTGGAGTCGGGTCATTTCTTGGTGTTACTTCTTGCGTTCTTCTCTTCTTGCCCTGCCGTGACCTAAAACAAATTAAGAAGGCATGTTCAATACATATAACAAGAAAACAAAGCTCAAAAAATAAAAAACAAAAAAATGTGATTTCAAAAGGGAAACTCAGGGTCACTTACGTCTGGGAATATCAATCTACGGTTGGGATTACGGCTGAGAAACATACTTCTACGGTTGAGCCAAAAATGCTTACGGTTGTGTTTTCATAGCCTCGACTAGCGGTAAGAAAGGGGGAAAATAAGTGAAACTCAGAGTCACCTACGGTTAGGAATAGCTATTTACGGTTGGGTAATGTTATTCTTACGGTTAACTTTTCATATCGACCTATCTGTAAGAAAGGGAAAATATTTTAACTTAAAATCAGGGTCACTTACACCTAGGAAACACAACCTACGACTGGGAAGTGATAAAGCTACGGCTAGGAAACAATTATTACGGCTGGATTTTCAAATTTTTGTATTAGGCGCAACTACATTCTTTTACGGTTAGGAATGTTTTAGTTCCTAACCTTAGAAACTACACTCATTAAATTACGGTTGGGAGTTCATAACTTCCCAGTCGTATGTGGGAAAAATACTCTCTGCGGCTGGGAGTTCATCATTTTCTAACCGTAGGTATGTATTTACGACTAGAAAATAGGCAGTTCTGAAACTGAAATGGTGAACCCTAATTTTAACAAATGTAACCTAATTATGCTATCAAATTCATAGAAAAATAGTAGGTTTGTCGATTCCTACCTTAACAAGCCATTGGTGGCGGATTAGCATGACTTTGCTCTTCTCCTTCGCCGGTCGATTGGTGTTGTGGCTCTTCGGGTTCTTTTCCCGAACTTGAACTCGAATCTTCTTCAAGTGGTTGTCTTCTGGTTGATAAATTGGTGTCTTTGGTCACTTACTTCAACCTCATCTTGTTTTATAGAATGAGTTTAATCGACGATGAATAATTTTGAGAACCGACGACTATTCGTCGTTTGAAAAAAAAAAATCAAAAAAAAAAGTCAGGAAAGGAAAATATTATTTAAATTTAGGTTTAGATTTTTTTATTTTTATATTAGATTTACGGTAGTTTTGGAAAAAGAATATTTTTAACACTTGACACCGATATTATTGAGTCTACTTATCTTTATTTTAAATATTTTAATCGGCCACAATCCCAATAATAGGTTTGGGACTTAAACCAGAAAATTCTTGAATAAAGCATTAACTAGGGTGTATTATTCCCGTTTTCGTTTCATACTAGAGACAAATTTTTATGCCATATTAAGCTTTTTTTTTTTTCGTTTTCTTTTACTAGTGACAACGTTCTTATACTTTCACCTATCCTTAAAAGGCGTTGGTGTGTAGGTTGTCAATTTTATTTTATTTTTTTATTCCCGGCAGGAACTATTTGAGAAACCATGCGAAGGAAGTCATTAACATTTTTTTATTTTATTAATCATGAAAACATGTATTGAGGTGCCACTAATGCTACAGTAACATTGTTGTCACATGTTGCCAATACTGAAAGTATGTCTGTGTATTACTTTCGCTTTCGTTAATGGGTGATTTATATATTATTGTTTAAATTGTGATTTGGATTCCCACTATATTTTGGTATTAAATTGAAGCCTGATATAGGGGCTCTCACATCAATAGAGGGGCTTCAATAATAAGACGAAATAGAGATATTATGAAGTAAAACTCAAAAACTTCTTATCTATAATATTTTCACAATGCCTAAATCACCCCTGATTAGTTAATCTTAATTACACTAACTAATTAAAAAAGTAAGCTAATCATGATTAATTAAACATAATCTTTTACTTAATCAAATGATTTGAATATTTTTTTCTTTTGAATTTGTGTTTCGTGGGAAGAAAAACTAGATGAAATTTAAGAAAATTTTGTTGTTTTTTTTAAACCCTAGATTTTGATTCAATAAACCATAGTAGCATTGAGTATACCTCTAACTTATACTCTTGATCTTTTTATGGCTCAAATTTGATGAAATCACGATTTGAAAGATTGATTTTTGTTTTTCAGAGAAACTTAAGGTTGGGTTTCATGTCGAACCCAACCGTAACACCAAGAACACCCCAGATTTACGGTTGGGTTATTAAACAAACCCAACTGTAACTTCAAATGTAGGAGATGAAGATTCATTTAAGATTTACGGTTAGGTTTTCAACCAAACCCAACCGTAACTAATCTTTAAACCCCAATCGTAAAATTAGATAAATATTTTGTAAGATTTTTTAACTTCTATCATGTAGAGAATTGAAAAACGAAGCTAACCCAAAAAAAATGAGGTCAATCGGACACCGTATGAAGGAGTTATGATCAAAACGGTGAAATCCATTTGTATCCAGGAATAGTTAAGGTTGGGTTCGCCAATAAACCCAACCGTAAATTTGGGCTCAATGAAGCCCAAAAATCTCAAATTTACGGTTGGGTTTATTGGCGAACCCAACCGTAACTATTCATGGATATAAATAGATTTCACCGTTTTGATCATAACTCCTTCATACGATGTCCGATTGACCTCATTTTTTTTGGTTTAGCTTCGTCTTTCAATTATCTACAATATAGAAATAAAAAATATTAAAATATATTTATCTAATTTTACGATTCGGGTTTAAAGATTAGTTACGGTTGAGTTTGGTTTGGTTGAAAACCTAACCGTAAATCTTAATTGAATCTTCATATCCTACATTTGAAGTTACGGTTGGGTTTGTTTAATAAACCAACCGTAATATGAAGAATTAACCAATTACGGTTGGGTTTTACCTTAAAACCCAACCGTAAGTCGAAGAAAAATGAAGAACACCATTTTTTTCCCATAGTTACGGTTGGGTTTTGCCTTAAAACTCAACCGTAAGCCATCCCTTGGAGCATTGAGTTTTAAGGTCAAATTTGGGTTTCAAAATAAAAAAAGTGAACTTATTCAATCATTTTAACTAGATTGAAGGTAAATTGGGTCATTCAAACAAAGAAAAATTGAAAATCACACAAATTAGAGAATCCAATTTTGTGGTATCCAGTAGAATTTACGGTTGGGTTTTGGGTTAAAACCCAACCGTAACTTATTCTGTTAGTTTTTGTTACAATTTCAACATGTTTTTACGGTTGGGTTCTGCCTAAAAACCCAACCGTAACCCAACCGTAATATGAAGAATCAACCTTCCCCAGACTTACGGTTGGGTTTTAAGCCAAAACACAACCGTAACTAATCTTTAAACCTCAATCGTAAATTATATAAATATATTTTGAGATTTTTTAATTTCTATCTTGTAGAGAATTGAAAGACGAAGCTAACCCCAAAAAAATGAGGTCAATCGGACATTGTATGAAGGAGTTATGATCAAAACGGTGAAATCTATTTGTATCCAGGAATAGTTACGGTTGGGTTCGCCAATAAACCCAACCGTAAATTTGAGATTTTTGGGCTTCATTGAGCCCAAATTTACGGTTGGGTTTATTGGCGAACCCAACCGTAAATATTTCTGGATACATTTCATCGTTTTGATCATAACTCCTTCATACGATGTCCGATTGACCTCATTTTTCTGGGTTAGCTTCGTCTTTCAATTTTATACAAGATAGAAATGAAAAATCTTAAAATCTATTTATCTAATTTTACGATTGAGGTTTAAAGATTAGTTACGGTTGGGTTTGGTTGAAAACCTAACCGTAAATCTTAATTGAATCTTCATCTCCTACATTTGAAGTTACGGTTGGGTTTGTTTAATAACCCAACCGTAATATGAAGAATAAATTAGTTATGGTTGGGTTTCCATTCGAACCCAACCGTAACATGAAGAACAAACCAGTTACGGTTGGGTTTTTCATTCGAACCCAACCGTAAATTCCCTTTGTAACCCAAAATCCTCATTAGCTTGTTTAGTTTTATCCGGATTGTCATCACTACTACTTTCTACACATTTATTAATATTCTTCATCACGAAATTGGGAGTTTAATCGGCGATAAAATTTTGATTCGATGGAGAAATTTGATTAAAATGGAGAAGGAGAAGATATGAAGGAGATTTAAAGATTTTAATTAAAGGACAAATTTGTCTTTTTTTATTGGGTAAAGGGTAAAATGGACATTTAACTTTACCCCTAGGACATCCCTTAACGGAAAATTGGGTCACCTCGCCTCCTAGATGAGCCCCTCTATTGATATTGGAGCCCCTATATCAGGCTTCATTAAATTACTGTTTTCGTCTATAAGCATGGCGATATTTAATCCAAATATAGATGCGGATTTCCGTGAAGACCCTTGTTGGTAAGACGATATCATAGATGTTGTAAGTACTGAAACTGTTGAGAGTTTAAAACTTAAGATTCTGGATAAAGAAGGCATTCCAGCTAAATAGCAAAGATTGATCTACTGTGGGAAACAACTCGAAGATGAGAAAACCATAGGAGACTATAATATCCAAAAAGATCTACTCTCCAACTTGTTCTGCACTTAAGAGGTGGAGATGAAGCTATCTTCTAGGAGTAGGGGTGTAAATTTTATCTGGTGATCCAAGGTCCAGTACCGATCGTCCTTATCCATAGAATCTTACGGGTATCCATGGCCGTTATGGGTTAGCCCAACCTACCTATTTAAATAAAAGGGTGATAAAGGCCAGGAGATGAATTTTCTTACCCGATTCTATATCCGACCTATTAGCCCGTCAATACTACTTGGTCTAGTTTTTCGTTAATATTGTCCATTTATTTAGCCTAATTGTTCATTTCCAGTTTTCATTTTATGTTTAAAAAATATAATTCATAAAATTATAATATACTGAATAATCAAACTAGCCATATACTTTTTTGATAAAAAATTTATTTTAGTAAATACACTGAAAAAATCTACATTTTCTTTTTAACATGATTCAATCTTGAGAAAATTTAAATATTACTTTATTTTATAATTGTATAACTTCTTTTTTTTTTAAATAAAATATTTTTTATTATATATATATAAGGTCCATCCGACCCTGCCCGTCTAAGTCCAAATTATTCAATAGGTTTAGGCAGACCATGGACACTTTGTTTTGATATAAACCTTTGTCTGTCCGGCCCAATTAATTTAACAAACAAAAGATTATTCTATCCAGCCCGTACTTACCCATTTAATTAATGGGACAGGCTGATTGGCACGGCCCAATTTATACCCCTGTCAAGAGTTAATACTCTTGATTGATAAGAACTAATGTAATGAACCATTCTTGAGATGGGACCACTTGAGCTTCGTCAACTGATCACGGTAGCAGCCGACTGCAAGTTAAAATAAGAATGAAGACATTGAACCAAGAATGGCGTATATGTACTAATATACAATGCTTTATTGGTTTGTTTGAATAGTATGTGTTAATGGTTTGAACTTCAAAGGGTTTCAGAATATATTTGATGCTTCATGTTTGCATTTATTTTGCTGATAATTATTAAATCGTGATTGTTCAGTTGACATGGACTCACATTGTTATTTTGCGATGCTTAAAATGACACTTTCTGTTGCTTTCAAATGCTGACCACTAATGATCGAAGCTTTGGAGACGATGATCTACCTCGAGAATTATGATGTGTGAAGCACAAACTGGGAGAAAAGTTCCAAAACTAAAAGATAATATAACAAGAATTATGTATGTTGATCATTAGAAGATTACAGACATATTACCATCTAAAACATGCATATCTCAGCACTGTCGTCGAGGTAAAGATTCAACATCTTCCAGCAATTAGGCCAACAGTTGAACCAAAAAAAACGAAAAAGAACTACATATGTACACAACAAACACAAGCAACTCTCAATGTTTTCTCCTGTTAAGGTACTCAATCCTCAGTCAGGAAGAGGAGGATGAACCTTGTCAATAGCAGCTTTCGAATATATCATCCAAACCCCCTCCTTCCCCTGCCCCTTCCCCTACCACCTCTTCCCCTTCCCCTTCCCCTAGATCCCATTCTGCCATGGTCTCTTCCATCTTCATCCCTTTCAAAACTGAACATACTCATCCGAATCTTCTCTGCTTCTGACATTGGGGCTTCTTGTGCCTGAATAAACAAGAAACAAGTCAATTTTAACTACAACAACAATGAAGACATCAACCAGTTACAAAGCCAAGAGCAACATTTAAAAACTCATACTTGGATATCTTCCAGATCCAATTGATTTTGCAGTTGCCGAGCGAGCTCCTCATCATTGCTAATGTCGTGAAACTCATTTTTAACTAAAGGCTTCACACCACCTTTTCTTTTCTCCCATTCATCTAGAGTCAAAACAGCTTGCTCTTCTTCTCTACCTTTCCCTTTATGCCTTGGACCTCTGAAGTTTCGATCACCCCGAGTTGGCGGCTGACTCATTTTCTGCAGAAGTTTTTGTGCGGCAGCTTGATTTTGAACAGGAACAGTTTCAACAACTGAGAATAGACATTTTTGCATCAGTGTGATCTTAAGAATCTAAGAATGTCAAATAATCACCTGCAGACTGAGATTTTACCTTCTTTTGGCCTGGATACAGAGCTACTTGGTTTTTCATCAGTTCTTCCAGTGAATGGAGTTGTCACGACACCAGAATGCCCTTTCTCTTGCTTCAAATTGAGGTTCTGGTTTCTTCCCAGTTCTCTAGAATCAGAACTTTCACTCAACTTCACTGCACTAGGCACATGAGATTTCAAGGTTGACTCTGCATGATGCGAAGATTACCATTTTTCATAAGTTGCAATTTAAGAGCTAAAAATAATAACTTCGAAGATGTTTACATAGACATGAATGAAAGAACTTAACCTGACATACGACATGATTGACACAAATTAGCTAGTAAGGACTAATACAGAAGATAAAACACTCCATATAGATGGCACATGTGACGTGTAAAATCATCCGCAAACTCAGCAGAAAGTAATCTAAAGCTCGACTACTCACCAGATGAATTGCGGTGTTGAGCAAATTGATGAGGGCGTGACCCAATTTGCAACTTCTCAAATGCCGGAGGACTGTCATCACCATTTTTCTGAGACTGCTTTATGGATGAACGGGAAAAACCTGAGTATTTCCGACTCATCTCCCATTCTTCAGAAAGAGATTGAACAACACCACCTAATACAGTTACCACTTTCGGATTCAAACATAATATCCCGCTATGTATCACTACTTTATTTTCCAAACAAACCTACAATACAATCAAATAACAAGCAACTAAGTTTTACTGGAAGCTATAAAAATCTTCTTGGTTGCTTTACAAATAGATTAGTAAAACATGACATCAAACTGGATTGCACATGGTAATGTATCAGTTCTAAGTTTTACTGGAGGTCCCCAAAGAGACATCAACATGTGGTAATTAGAACCAGTGAATAAGTTACCTAAAACACCACAATTCAATCTACAAAACCTAAAGGTACATAAACATCCTGAAAGTCTAACCCCACATTCACCGAACCACCTAGACCCCCATATTTGCTACATTTCATCCAAATCCATTAAGACTTTCAAGTGTTTTTCCAAAAGGGCTCTATATTAGTGTTTCTATAATTTACCACTATAATGAATTTGTGACTTAACTTGCCAATAAATCAATAATTTCTATCTAACAACAATAACCAAGACAGATTTAGCCGAATTTGCGAAATTAGAATTAGTAATAGTACCTTAGTCCCAGGAACTATATCACCATGTATTGAAGGTACTTGAGAGTACTCAATACCAACAATTTGTGAGTATCCATCTGTAAGACCTAATCGAAGAAGACGCTTATTTCCTGAAGTTCTTGAAGAAGCTTCAATATTACTCTGATAGATATCTCTTACTGAAACTATCTGTTAACATTACAAAACAAATTAAACCCCATATTAACCTAAAATGACTCAATGTGGAACTTAATGAAACAAAATGATGTTAGAAGAAGAGATTTTACCTGTAATACTTTAGGGCCATGAAGATAAGAACTTTTTCTGTCATCAGGTAAAGATTTACCTCCAATAATTTTTAAATCCATGTTTAAAAGAAGCTCGGATTCGATGGAATCAGCAGAAACCCTATTGTTTACTGTAGAGATATGATTGTGGATTTGAGATTTGATTTCTTCGGTATTTCTGAAACACCATCCTTTGTGAGTTAGGGCTTCTACTATCAGAGAAACTGTGCTCTCCATTTCTTTATGTGAGAGATTGTAGAATTTTTGTTCTTTCTCTGTGTTTTTGCGGGAAAGGAAAATCACCTTAGTTGTTTACTCCTTTTTCAGAGCTTATATTTCTTACTTTTTAGTATATTACAAACCACAGATTAAAGTAGGTATTAGGTAACTTAGTACAGTATCTTCTGATCTTTTCCAAGCCCATTTATTCGAGTCTACACGACTAAAAAGAAGTGGCAAAAGAAAAAACCTGATATAGTTTCAGTTATTTGAGCGTGTAATAGCTTGAAGTTGGTTCGATTGTGTTGTAGATCGGAAGCGTGTAAAGATGATAATAATCACAGTAGAATAAAATTACTGAAAAGTAACCGGTAGAATAGGTAGAAATAGATAGAAATTAGTTGATCTTTAAAGAGATATCCTAAAATCTACGGGGTTATCTAGACTTCGTTAATTCATTACGAATAGATATGAGTATTCAGACTTCGGGGTAAACCCAATCAATAAACTCAACAAATTTAAAGAAAATAAAATAATTTTAATTAATTAAAAACTCCTTAATTTTTTGTTTTTGGAGCTCCTTATATAGATAAGTCCTACTAAACTTATCAATAAACCCTAAACTTATCAAAAGCCTATAAGCTTGTTTCTCAAGGCAGGTAGCCAACTTTCCTAACTTATTAAAACTCTTAAAATAAACTTACTCTTCTAAAATTACCCTAAATAATGAATCCTAAAATTAGTTATTTTTCTACTAAAAATAACATTAATAAAATAATAATAATAATAATAAATTAATAGATTTATTTTCCATAAATCTCCCTCCATCATTCTACCGGTTTTGGAGAAGATTCGTCCTCGAATCTTGCCGGTACCATGTTCTACATCTGTAACTCGTTGATGACAATCTTCATACACATGAATTGATGTTGCATAAAAAATAATTTATGCACCATATAGAAGGTATGATGGAAGCCCAAAACGGATCTTCATAAGTTGATTCAACAGATTCTCTCTTGTTAGGGTAGATATGAGAGACCATTTGTGTATCACAATAATCAACAACTAGCTTACTCTCGAGCAAAGACAACTCATCAATATCAGGAATTTCTAAATCAATAAGTTTATTAGGATTAGATGACTCACCATGAAACTCCATTAAATCATGTGAAACTTCTGCGGATTGTTCTTATTTGTCAGAAACAGGATGTTCTTCGCCTTTTTGAGAAGAAAATTTCATATCCTCCTCATCATCGGGATATTTATCAAAGATCGGAGTTGTATATATCTCAACAACAACTTGATTTTGTGCATCATTGTCATGACGGCAAAACAAGTCTTCAACGTCGTGATCTGCATTATTATTTTCTTCTATAAGCGAGCATGGTTTAGGTCAAGATTATAGTGACTTCTTCAAATAACATTCTATCACTTCTAGAATCGCCTTCTTTGATTTGATCAGATATTCACATCTTCTCGGATCTCGTTTTGGTGACAATTTATTAATCCTGAATACTCGTCTTAGTAACATCTTATTAACCCTAGAATCAAACTTTGCTCTGATACCAACTGATGCATATCGGAAGCGTGTAAAGATGATAATAATCGCAGCGGAATAGAATTAATGAAAAGTAACCTGTATAATGGGTAGAAATCGATAGAAATTAGTTGATCTTCAAAGAGATATCCTAAAATCTACGGGGTTATCTAGATTTCGTTAATTCACTACGAATAACGACTATAGATATGAGATTAGTATTCATACTTCGGGGTAAACCCAACTATGAATAAAAATCAAAATCAATAAACTCAACAAGTTTAAGAAAATAAAATAATTTTAATTAATCAAAAACTCCTCTAATTTTCGTTTTTGAAGCTCCTTATATAGATAACTCCTACTAAACTTGTCAAAAGCCTATAAACTTGTTTCTCAAGACATCTACTACCTTTAGTCAATTTTCCTAACTTACTAAAACTCTTAAAATAAACTTTTACACTTCTAAAATTACCCTAAATAATAAATCCGAAAATTAGTTATTTTTCTACTAAAAATAACATTAATAAAATATAAATAATAATAATAAAATAATAAATTTATTTTCCATAAATATCCCTCCATCAGATGGATACCTGTTCTCCAGTCTTTATATACCAACTAGTAACTCGTGCTACGCATCGGGTACGTATCATAGGAATTGGCTCCCATTTGGTGAGGTGGGGCTTCGCCCCACACCCATCGCAGAAGGAGCACCAATTAACAACTGCAGTATATAATTAAAACACCAATTATTATTTAGTAAATTAACAATTTGAATCAAATTCAGCAATTACGTTTAAAATGTTGGAAATTAAGAAATCCTCTTAAATAAAATATTTTTGAAAAATTATACCAACCTTTGAAATCAGTAAGTAGATCATGAAATTTCCATCATTAATACTCTAAGGATAATTGGCAAGTGTAGATTTGAAGTCTGCTACTCAAAGTAGCACTACAATTACCATTAATCTTGCTACATTCTAGAATACCTATGCAACATCTCTTGGTTAATCAATTTTTGCAACTTAAAAGTAAAGACATAAAGTCAAAATAATACTTTGCTTTAAAACCCCAGTAATGGCTTCCAGTTCGGTGAAATCTTGTTTGTACTTCACCCGCTATACACTCCTCACCTGCCTGACTACATATCATATACTTGTGTTAAGAATCTAGCGGCCACCTCAATTACTTCTCTAGACTCCAACTCCATGCAGTTAAATAAGAAATCACATTCACTATATAAATATATCAATATATGATATTATACACACAAAATATTTTTTGATATTAATATAAAATAGATTGTCAGATCTAAATAATGCAAAGCATATGAAGTGCTTTCCGTCGAAGATGAAGTAATCAAGGAAATGCACTGATATTTCTTTCTTCAGAAATCATATACTTGTGTTAAGAATCAAATGACCAACTCAACTGCTTCTTCAGACTCCAACTCCCTATAGTTAAATGAAAAGTCACACTCACTATATAGTTGTATCAATACTTAATATTAGTAACACTAAAAAAAACGACATTAATATAAAATAGATTGCTAACTTTAAATAGTGTAAAACATATGAGGTGCTTCTTGTTGAAGATGATGTAATCAAGGAAATACAGTGATATATCTTTATTCAGAAATCATATAATTGCGTTAAGAATCACGCGACCAACTCTAACGCTCTTCCAGGCTCCAACTTCCTATAATTAAATAAAAAATCACAGTCACTATAGAGTTGTATCAATATCTGATATTAGAGACACTAAACACACACACGATATTAATATAAAATAGACTACGAATTCTAAATAGTGCAAAGAATATGAAGTGATTCCCGTCAAAGAAGATGTAATCAAGGAAATGCACTGATATATCTTTCTTCAGAAATCAAACATGTTTTCTAACTGCGTGAGACACTCATGGACAAACCTAAGCAGAGGTTTCTTTGGAAACAAATTGTTTACCAATAGTAGGTCACTCAAATTTAGCATTCCCATCACCTCAAAAACAAGTAAAAACCTTGGAGAAAAATGGTTTTCGTTTCATATATATATATATATTGGAAAAAAAAAATTACTCCTTAAAGGTCACCTTGTTGGTACATCTTGTTATGCTAAAAAAAAAAATATCAGACATGCCTCCATAAGGGTTAGACATAGAAACACTAACCCCATTTCTGTGGAAAATTTCTTTTCCATTTTTTTCTCCTCCATATGATCTTAACCTCCTCAAATCCCATTACTTATACTTCCATGTGTGGCGACTACCGGAGATACCTGATTTGGACAACCAATACATATAAACCGAAAAATTAGTAGGAAATAGTTTGAGACGAATGAAAGTTAATATCATGGATGCGCAAAAGTGCAAAAGTAACTCTGTGACTTAGGTATTCATTTTACTTTATAGTTTATATATTGCTACGTCAAGCTAGTCTGGACATGTTTTCTTCTGAAAGAAAGAAGCGTAGTAATGAAGGATCGCAGCTGAAATTACTGTACCTTTAAAACTGATTTCCCTCTGCAATCCAGGTAGCATTTTGAAATCTGTGAATTCCGGTGAAAATATTTCGTGAAGATGAACTATTCTAATAATCAGTGTAGCCATACCACTAACTGATTTTTAACCCGGAGACACTTACTGATTTTTAACCCAAAGAAGTTGAATGAAACTCTTATGCATCCAAAAGTGCTTGCACAAAATTATGCAGTGAACAAAAAACACAGCATTCTACAGTGCTGTTTTGAGAGTGAAATAAGCTAATAACTTAGGTCTCCAGTAGTGTTTGTGTGTGTATCTCTGGCCGAGTGAGATTCTTGTCTATTGCATTCCACAGTGCTGACTATTATCTGGTGCCTGGCGGTGATAAAAAGGGCAACACTTACTATCAGGTTGTTCTGTAAGTTGTTTGGTGCTAATTCTGCATCAGAAATAATCAATCAATAGCTTGATGAGTTGACTCAAAATTTAGAAAATATTATTGCCTCTAATTTTCTGATATATCATTATCACATCATAAATTTATTTGGTCTGTCAATAAGAAGAGAAACATCATAACTCTCAAGTACTTGAGCATATGTAGACAATGTGTATGGAATGATTTATGTTACTTATTCGACTAATCTTAGTTAGTGAGTTAACGGCAGCACCTTAATCAATAAATGAGAGAGGTTCCTCACCTGAAGGAACTTTGTGGACTTTGATATGCTTGATTCGCAACTATCCAAAATGAATTGTAGAGCCTGCTCCTCCATTTCAGGGTATCTCATGTCCTTGGATGTTTTATTTGACGCTGCTGCAGCCATCTGGTTCATGAAAAGGGAAGGAATGAAGCACTTTATTGATCTCAAACAGTATTCTGAATCCGTGTATATTTACAAAGCATTTGAAGTTTTTATGGGAAAACCAGAGAGGGTTTCAACTGCCTAACCTCTTCAAACTGTCCAGATATACTTGGTGGACTGACTGCCAAATAAGCATATGCCATCAACTCTAATGGCCAACCAGTGATCTGCAGAGGGAACCGCTGAAACCTGATCAAAGAGAACACAAACCACTATTGTATTGTACATCATGATTTCCTTCCATATGATATAAAAACCTGTCAGAAAGCCATTAAAAACATAATTGCAAAAGTTTAGTATACAGGAAAGTAGTAAAAAATTTAGAGAAATTATTTAAGATACAATAGTAAAAGGAGGAGTTGGTACTAACTACTAACTTGCTCACCCGGCTGATATGACCGATCAGTTGTAAAAACAATTCCATTTGATGACTTATCATAGTCCAAGAATGTCTACACCTAGAGAAACCAAGTGCAAACATCTAATTAGACTTCGAAATACATTAGAACGTACATAAAACATATCCATATCGAATGATACGCAAGAAGTTACATCGCAGCTATGATTCAACATGTCCGCACAAGGGACTAAAGCATTCCTTCCATCCAGTGAGGGCAATCGAACCTGTGGCGAGAAGAGATGAGTAAATTTTATAGAATAAATTAACCAGTTCCCATGTTTTTAGAAGCTAACATTTACACGATTTTCCAGTGAAAAGTAAATACCAATAGTGCAACTATGCAATCCTTTTTTGATACTTTATTCAGTTGTTATTCAGAATTTGAAAGGAAATAAAATTGAAACTTTAAACTAAACTGAACGTGAGAAAAGAATACCGAAAGACCATTTGAAAGTCTCCGTATTGAACACCTGCAATTGCATGCAAGTTAAAAATACTTTGTCAATAAATTTGCTAAAGAAGAAATAATAGGATAACAACTTCATATATACAACCAACAGTAGAGTTAGGAATCAAACGAAACACTGCATACTTCAAAAAAAAATTATTAGGGGATCTAATGATTTCAAGTGGACAAATTAAAACCAAATAAAGTCTACAAACACCAAGATCTTCAGGATAAAGGGTACTAAAAAAATCAGAATGTTTTGTGCCTATTTAAAACCAAACATAACCTCTATCCAATGTCCCAAGATGCACTTAGTTAGCCACGCAGTAGAACTGTCCTCAATAGGAAGGGGAAGACGGCTCCCACAGATTGGATGGAACTTTTGTCTGTGTTTTGCATCCTCGAGCTCCAACCGAGATCATCTGTCCCCTCCCTCGACCACTTCGTTTTGTAGCTTAAAATGCAAACCAGAGGTGTCCGAGGACACGTCAAACACATTGCTATACCATAATACCACCTTACATCATAACAGCTGACCATCAGCAAGTACTTCAACTCAATGCAACACCAGAAAGAAACACACCTGGGCTCCTCCTGTGGGATAAATTAATGTTAATTCAAAAGACAAACCAAAATCAGAGATTCAATAAAGATTAAAGATCAAATATAATATCTATCACCCCAGAAATAGTGTCCTAAGCTCGAAATCTTTATACAGAGAGGATCTAAACCTAAAAATTCAAAAAAATAAAAGAAAAAACTCGGTTTAAGGAAACAAAATCCCTGGATTCGAAACAACTCATATATATTGGATATGTACAATTTTTTTGTATCACTGTATTGTACAAAAAAATACTCCATTAGATATATGAAGACATAACAAAATTATAAATCATCTTTATTTATTTTATTTTTATTTATGGAATGAACAAAATTAAGAGCAATAAAATGAAAATTAGGTCTATTAGGTTTATTATTTTGTTATTGCTTCGATGTTTTTATCCTTGTTTTCGTGTTAGCTCATTCAATTCAATATCGCTTTAGATTTCGATTTTTGTTTTAAATACTAATAATTCTATAATTTTTGACTTTTGAACAGGATCACTAAAATATTTATTTGCAGAAGAGAGACATCACCGGATTCGAAGGTTAGTACCCATAACTAATTTGATCAAAAAAATTTATTCTCATCGGAAGTGTAATTGATAGGACTAGATTATTTTGGAGTTTTAATTGATATAATGGAGCTGTAATCAGAAACAGATTGATTTTAAGAAATGTAACCGAACATTGGACAATGAACATTTTTTTATTTTTTTTATTAATTATGTGATTGATTTCGTGATTGATTCTGTGATTGATGCATGATTGAGTTAATTTCTTGATTTTTATGATGAAATTGTGATGAATTTTATTTATTGCATTTTTGACAACATTGGGATTTTTCTTTAGGCAACAAAAAATTTGATTTCCAAAAAAAAATATTATGGGCCAGCAATTTTTTTCCATGTTTCCTATTGGACCACGTCAAATAAACTTCTTTAAAAGATCCTGTAAGGCTAGAATCAACCGGAAACTCTGATGAATCACAGGTTTCGGTAAAAGAGAACGCTTAAAAAAATTCTGTTATTATATAGAGAATTTTATTTTACCCTTTTTATAAATACACTTTGTTCCCGTTTGTTTTAATGCCAGATCTAAAACTACAAATCAATCAGCCCAATTGTCTTTTCTAAAAACCTTGGCTTACTTTAATGATCACGGCATTATAAATCGCAGGACACCTAGAGAAACTTGTATTGTTTATTTTGATTGAAAGCTATAGTCAAGTAACGTGACTCTATTCAGTAGAAACTTCCCTGGATATAAAGGTATTAAAGGAATTACAACCAATAAACTCATAGGTTATTTTGATTTTGGATCCCAGAAAAACAACCAAATTAGCGTTTGAGTTTTAAAAAGTTTAAAATTAAATTTGGATCCTAGGACCGTCGTTGGCCGTTTCTAAAATAATACGGAGTATTAATTTATATTTAGTTAACGGCGTTAGTTGCCGTTATCAAGTGACTAACACGTAAACCTTGAAATGATAGAATCCAACGGTCCGTATGTGTGTAAGTTGGTCGGTGATGCAGAGTCGTTGAGAAATTTTCACAAACACCTTGTATGCGTCTTGTTGTTGATAGAGATATCTTAACTGCTGATTTTGTTAACCCTTTTACCCACCTCCGCCCCTGCAAATCCGAGTTGGGTTCATACCCAACAATTCTAATCACACACAAACACAAAAACTTCTCCCAATCCCAACCATTCATCAACGTAAACTTATTGTTAATAGCTCCGCTTCAAATGGTTTTAAGGCTCAATGGCATCATTTGAGATTTATTAGAATCCAACAATTCAATCAGGAACAAAGACAATTCTTGTAGCTCCTTTTAAAAGACCAAGAACAAAGACAAGGCATTAATTTACCTTTTCAAATCTTATTCTCTGCCATTACTTGAATAGGCAGTTCCACCATTAAGGAATTCAAGTTTCCTAATAATGAAACATCAATAACCAATTCATTTGGTCTTTCTTCTAAACCTCTTCTTATTTAGGGTAAACCTTATTACCTTCATGTGCTTTGACCAAACCCAACCTAACTTCTCGTGAAGCTAATCAAATCCCAAACTAGTCAAATCTCAGTAACCTAATAGCTAAATCAACTTAATTTCAAGTTGGGCGGATTCAATTGGAATAATAAGCTGTATCAATTGCATCGGTTCCGACCAAAACAGATCCATAGACGGAATGCATAATCCTTCGCCCATCTTCTTTCTTTATCTCTAGTTCTTCCTCCTTATGAAGATACTAATGGGAACTTTTACTTGTTCTGAAATTGGATGAAGATACTAATGGGAACTTTTACTTATTCTCACGTCACTCCTCGACTGAAATTCTTCCCTCTGTTTCACTTCTCTGCTTCTTGTTCTCTGATTTCTCGGTGGAGACATCATTCTTATCTTCGAATCTGGCTGCACAATACCATTCATAGTCACCATCAACTTTTTTCTCCATTTCTTCTAAACCCAACGACACCCATGTCCTCCTAAGGGCAACTGCAACGGTACGAATATACCAAATACCAAAAAGTGAAAAATTTTGGTTGTTTTTCATTTTTTCCACAACGGTTTTGTGAGTAAATATAATTGCACGTCATTTTAATTAGACGTCTGTTATAAAACGTTATTGTAGAAGAACGTTAGGTGACACAGACGTTTCTCTAGTGGGACGTATGTTGTTGGACGCACATCTATGTGAGCGTTTCATATTCTGGAACCAGAGGCACTTATAAATGAGTATTTGCTTTCTCGTACGCTTCCTTAATCAAACGTATGTTTAACGTCCACACAAGGTAGCGTCTGCTATCAAAGCGTAGTCATAGGAGAACGTATGTAAATTGAGCGTTGTCGTGTGTGGACGTTTACTCACAGACGTCCTTCTAATCAAACGCCGAAATCACAAACGCTGCATTATAAGAACGCCCATATATGAAACATTCATTTACATGAACGTATTACTAATGCTCACGTAAGCCTAACCAGACGTTCACCTAGTGCACTAAACGCTCATCTAGTGCACTAAACGCTCACCTAGTGCACTAAACGCTCACCTAGTTAGACAACTAAACGCTCACCTAGTTAGACAACTAAATGCTCACCTAGTTAGGCTTAAACGCTCACCTGGTGCACAACACCAAACGCTCACCTAGTGCACAACACTAAATGCTCACTTACTCTATACACAGCACTAAACGCTCACTAAAGCCTAACCTGACGCTCACTTACTCTAGACACAACACTAAACGCTCACTTACTCTAGACGCAACACTAACAAGACGCTCACTAACTAAACTAAACTAACGCTCACTTAAGAATTTAATTAAGCAACGCGTCTTCTTAAATGGACGTTTCATATATAGGCGTTTTCGTAAATGGACGTCTCAACCAGACGCTCTTCTTAGCTTGCGTTTCTCCTACCAGCGTTCTCCTAGTCAAGCATTACTTCATACGTATTCTATAATGAGCGTCTCATCAAACGCTTCTCTGCCCAAGCGTTCGTGTTTCTAAACGCTTTCATAAGTAAGCGTTTTTTGTTAACGCCCACTTACAAGAGCGTGCGAGTATATATAAGTTTCGGAGAAACACTTCTCTGGAACAGTAGTTATACTCGCCTCAAACCCAAATTTACTCTCCCGTTGCGCTTGATTTTGGGCGACCAAAGAGTAAATTTAATCTTTACTCTTTGGTACCCTCGTCCGTTGCAGTTGCTCTAACCCATCTTCCTATTTCTCCTCCTCTTTATTCTCTCTACTTGCCCATCCTTCCTGGTCATGTTCTTCTCATCAGTCGGACCCATTTGCCGGCGTTAACCTTGCTGCAACCACCCTTCTCTACCACACGTGTTTAGCAGAATGGTACAATTAGTAAATAAAATGAAAATTTAGTTTTAGTTGGTCGTTTCTTGTTTTAACCAGTTTTTTTAACTGTCAGACCGGTCAATCAACCAAAACTCTAGTTTTAAATTTTCTGGGATCCAAACGTTAATTTGATCATTTTTTTAGGATCCAAAGTCAAAATAATCCTAAACTCATTGTGTTATGAAAAATACGGGACAAAAAAAACAACCTGAGGCTGCACATACAGTGAAATAGTTGAATATTAGCTTCTAAGGTTTATGGTTCAATATTAGCTTCTAAGGTTGCACATTGTTCTAACTATTCCATGAAATAGTTGATTTAGTAATGTGATTCTCAATACCTATATTTTGTATAACATGTATAACCTATAAAAATACCAATTTTTGGGCATGGATACCTCCTATTTTTAATAGTTGGTAGAAGCTAATATCCAGTAAACTTATTATCCTAATATTCCTATTTTGTTTTATATATGAACCACATTATATCTGATGTCTCCATCTCTTTAATACTTATATTCCATTATTTAAACCACATCTAACATTGCCAAGTAATGTGATTCTATTACCCAGTAATTTCGCATGCTTATTTTGCAAAGGTTACGTGTTTACCCATAAGATTACTTGGCTGAAAGATTATGGGTCATAAAATTTTGTTGATTAGGATCATATCCCCTCTTTAAAACAGTGTTAACATATGAAACATGGTACTCTTTAGGATGAACATAGGCCACATGTATGATGAAATTGCAACATGTTACTATTTTGGATGAAAAACGGTACTATTTTGTGTCAGGTATGAACTTTTTAATCTCTGTTTGTTATGGTTCATTAGGTGGTCCATAACCTGATTGGCATAATTTATATTTCGTTTAACTGTTAAGATTAATTTTTTTAGATTAATATTAATCCTTTTGTGTGTAAAGTATAAACTGTTAAGAGACACGAAACTTCTAATGTGTAATGTATAAACTTTTAGACTATTACTTTGCCTCAAGCCACAGAACTTTATTTATTTGGCAGGCCTGGTAGTTTGTTATGTTTGAATTTTTTTCTTGTTGTTGTCTATTTAATGTTAATATTTTAAAATTAATCTAACACAAATCAGTGAAATACAAAAAAGAAACGTAACGGAACTCAAATACTCCAAAGTTTCTGAGCATCGTTAATGGAGACATAGGTGTATAGTCCCTCGTTTATGGTTTCATAAAAATGATTTTTCTTTATATTCTACTCCCTGATTTCAAGCACAATTTTTTTGCAGTAACAACATTGTTATTTGACGTAATTATAAAACGAATGGAATACTTTTTTTAAGAAAATGATAAGAAGGAATCACATTATTGTCTAAAACCCCACCACCACAGTTTGCATAATTATATATGTTACCTATGGTATTTTGATTATAATAAAAATAATAAAGATCTAATTTTCTTATTTTGGTTTTATTCAGGGTTAACACATGAGAGACGGTTCACTTAAGGATGAACGTAGGCAACCCGAAGGATGAAACGGAAACACGGTACTATTTTGTGTGAGGTATGAACTTGCTAACCTCTTTTCGTTATGGCTCATTAGATGTTCCATAATTTGTTATGCATGATTTATGTTAGGTTTAACTCTGCATGAGTTTGTCTGAAGTCTGCGCCTAGGACAATCGTTATACCTCCGAACGGTCTTTGGTCTGATTTGATGTCTCTTAAACATTTGTCTATCGCTTCTATGCAGTATCGATGTTGCATCAGGACCTCATCCCAAATGATAAGTTTAGCTACCCTGAACAGGTCAGCTTTGTCTGAATGGGATTTTGAATGTTATTCGCAGAAGAATTGGTACATGCAATGTGAAAAACCAAACCTAAACTTTGAATTTGTGTTGTGGATATTTTTATTTTTATCTACAATCGTTGGTACTTATATATGGTTCTATGATCATTGAATTGTATTTATGTATTCCAAATTTAAAATAAATTTCCAAGAAATATATTTCCTTATGTTTTTTTAAATGTCATTCATAACCTAACTAAGATGCGTATTTCCAGAATGAAATATATAAGATTGGTTATTTCTTATTCTTTCCACCTGGTTACCTTTAAGTGCAAGCAAAATGAATCTGGTATTCGTTATCTTTGGAACTTAACTCCCAAATGTTACCGGCAGTGAACCAATACCACGTAATCCCAATAAAAAAATATTGCTAAGCTTCCCGTGTGCATTCGGTTACCTCCTGCAATTTCGATCAAGAAAAAATAGGACACACTTTAATCCAGGCGTCACAATGAAGTGCGGAAGCTTCACAATATTGTTGTCCCTGAATAACCCGTTACTCCCCAGTTCTGCAATGTTCACCTGCAACAGGTTTCTAAAGAAAGGAAAAATAGACCACCTTTAATTTAAACTGATTTTCGGCAGTGGTGATGAAAAATATAAATTTTTGATGAGATATAGTAAGTAAAATGCAGATTTGATAGATAAAAATAAATTAGAATCAAAACAAACAATAAATAAAAGAATTGTCCAGAGCTAACTTATTAATGACTGCACAAAATTTTGTTTACTGAAAGGAAAGAAAAAACAGCAGGTATCTTCTACAAATGAATTTACGGATAAACGATATTACATGTCTCATTTCTCTCGTTGTTCTCTGGCATTAGCAACTTTATTTTCTGGTTGTGGTGCATCTTGAGAGTACCACATATAGATTTCCATGGCTGAAGACCGGAGTTCGAAAATAAATTCTTATGAATTTCACTGATTGGCCCCGTGACTTGTTTATTGTCATTGCATTCGCTACCCGTATAAGGAACTGTTTCCTTGAAATTCTGACAATGACATCAGATGAAGAGGGCGTTAGCGATATATGTGGGATTAAAACCAATTGACCCTGTTTTTCGCCAGTCAAAATTATCGCTTCAATTACTTGTTCTCTACATGACTTCATCCTCAATCTGGTTCCGTTCCAGAGACCATCACTTGTTGTTATATTATGTAGCATCATTATTGGAGATCCGACCTTTACTTGCAAGTTAAATGGTGGCAAACCCGGTAAATTCATTGCATTTAAGCTTTCTGAAGGGAATTCCATATTCCCCTTCAACCCCTTTTCCAAATCCTCGGCTACCTTGTCTGCGGCATGTATGAACGATACTGTCCTTGGTACATGTTTAGAATTTTATCATTTATTACAGCCACGTCTTCGTTCCTCGGACATTATAACCTAATTTAAGTCGTAGCTGCAACTATAAAAAGATCAAATTTTAAACTGATACAAATTGGATATTATAACCCACACCTTCATTTCGAAGGAGATTAATCTGTGTATAAACTCTATAAAAGGTCTTCTTGTGAGAATTTGACTGGGATTTCTTAAACAAAGTGTAATGTGTCTTCTCAAGTCTAATATATGTGTTAATTTTGTGTATAATAAGAAAAAGACCTCTAGTAGGAAGACAACCTGTTAAAATAAACTTTCTGCTCATCAAGTTCGGCATTGTTATGCAAGAGAGATTCTAACAGTGAACGCAAATATCATAGTTGAAGCAAATCCCTTAATCTGTCTTGTGGGAGAAGTTAGAGAGTCATACAAATACTATAAATTTTACCTGTCGCAACAGCCTTAGCTAAGTAAAATTTTCTGGATCCTGCTGGCCACAAAAAGGAAGCTCTCCAAGGTCGTCTCTTTCTTGAAGAGAAATTATGCAAACACATGAACTTACAGGATAAAATACATGAGCTGGATACAAAAATAAATAAATAAAACTTACTGAATCCCATGCTTTGTAGACCACCATTAGAAGAGAGCTTGAAGTGAACCAAAACAAAACTGCGTCACGTGAAAACCAAAGGCACAAAGACATGCAAAGTGAGTACTAGGGTTTTTAATACCAAGACATGCCAAAACAGAAATGAAACGAATGCAAACATACCTTGACATATCATGGATAACACCGAAAAGATGACTGCATAAACACACAAATTAGCTTCATAAATATAGGGAACCCACATATGCAATATTGATTATTGAGATAATTGAGAGAGAGTTAAATCAGAATCAAATCAATTGTGTTTGAGTTCTGTTAGGATGAAAAAATTTATAAAATCATGTATTACAGGCTTACTTATGTTAATTTAAATTTCCTTTGACCCCTTCTTATAGTACATCCTCATCATCTTCTTCATAAAGCGAATCCGTAGGTTGCACCACCTTCAACCCATACAATTTCAGATTCTAAATCAACTAAAGCATTCAAACTGATAAACCTTCACCTACAAAATCAAAATACAGCTAAATCAAACTTTCACGTTTGTTTCAGTTCATTGTGTTCATGTTTTTTTTTCAAGCTTTGCTCGCAAACTATGAAATGTAATAAGTAATCACAATTAACAATAGTAATAGAGTTTTTCATATATAAATTATCCAATTTGTAAGATATAAATAAAAAATACAGATGGAGACACACAATTGATATCACTATCCATGACACCAGAGCTATGCAAACATCAAAAGGTGCCGAATAATATAGCAAACTTACTGCATCAATTCTGATATATCTTTCAGGCTTGTCCTATGTACACCCAAATTGTTGCACAAAATCAGATTCAGCAGTCTCCCAACCAAACTGCTCATCTCCTATGATCATATTACAACGCGAATTAGCCATTTTCTTTGGAGAGGTGCAAATATTGGAAAGAAAAATTAAGAGAAAAAGACACAGAGAGAGTTCCAAAGTTGTTACGCACATGCCCAGCAACAAAGACTTTTGCATCACCTAGAAGAAACAATTTAAAGCCTGGATAAGTTAACAAATATATAAGCCACCCATTACATTCTTCAATTTGATTGAATGTAAAAGCAAATCGCCTACCCTAAATAATTGAATGATTAAGCAAATAATAGGAAACACATAAAAGAAACGTTATACTATCTACTTATTAAAGTTACAGCTAAGCGGTACATAGCCTTGTATTAGTATGACTGTGCGTCACAAATAAACGTGTCTCGGGCTTAGGAAGCATTACGTATATAGAGATTAGCATCCGAAAGCAAGTTCACATTCTAGAGTTAAAAAAGTGATGCAAAATATATCTAGAATCTTACCTAGTGGCTGCTAGGACCAAGCTTTTGAGTTTTCCTTTTGGCTTATCTGATTGAAACCTGAGAACCTGAAAAGTAAATTAAATATGACAAAGTTAATGAAAAAAAGTATACATGTACTTTTTATGTACATGCTTCAAAGTAAAATTTGTGTTGTACATATGCGATTGTACCCTGCATACATCAAAATAAAAAGTAAATAATATTTTTCTAACCACAAACTTTGCAAAAATATACCTAGGCGAAAGCGCGTACTAATGAACTGGTAATGCAAAAACTGGCTTACCAAGAAGGATATCAATCCGCATCTTGAATGCTAGCATTAAACTATTTGTTGCAAAGGGACGTTGAAATTAGAGGTAACATGGGATGAAATTTATACATGATAAAGAACATATTTGATTAGTGGATCATTCTCCATCTCCTCCTCGAGTTCAAACAGATAAAGCTTTCATTCTTATACAAAAACAGGAAATAAGATTAATAATGTTATGAACCCTCAGTTAGGTGGATGAACTACTATGATAGTACTACCAATCAACCAGTACATCCAAAATAAAAAAGACACTGAAATTTCTTAGGCCCTAGAATAGTATTTAAATAACGGCTCAACTATACACTAAGCAATGAGACCTATTGTAAGTGATACGACATGTATATCTTACATACTAGTGGTAATAGTAGGGATGAGAAAGTAAGGATAATTATTAATAGAACTTAAAAAATTAATAGGCCTTAAATTGGCTATGTTGTCATTCAATTTCACCCAATCGAGTTATGTATTTAACAACTTCACAACTTGATTATAGTAAATCTATAAAGCCTTTAGTTTGAAACGGCGAGTGAAGGTTACAGTATTGCATCAAAAGAAAGATGGGAGTAACTG
The DNA here is from genome assembly GCA_023531435.1 of Papaver californicum. Taxonomy (NCBI): domain Eukaryota; kingdom Viridiplantae; phylum Streptophyta; class Magnoliopsida; order Ranunculales; family Papaveraceae; genus Papaver; species Papaver californicum. The sequence continues at coordinate 289,228 of JAJJMC010001370.1, forward strand.
GAAATATTTCAATAAGCATAAAAGACTTTGCAATCGAACTCTGAATGGACCAACTTAAAACACAGATTAATGCTAGCATTAAATGATTATAACAAATTTGTGGTAGAGGAAGGGGAAGAAAAACTACCGGGCAGAGTTTTTTTAGCATCATGATTTCTCCAGTGGGGTCAACTTCGTGCTGGTTATGAATTGTTTGGGCCTCTTAGTCTTCTTAGTTACTTGGACTTCCGTCTTGCAGCAGGGCATTCCATAAAAATCGATCGTGCAGGTAACCATGATTCGTGAAATTGAACATTCTGAAAAATAAAAACTCTTATGTTAGTTTATCAGGTAAAAACCAAAACAAAATGAAAACTCTTATGTTAAAAAAGGAATGATGATTAATATTGTGTATTTTTACAAACCAAATCCAAAACCTTTCGCTGGATGATAAAAACCAAAACACCAAACAGAAGCGAGAATCCATTCATAAACTTATCCCAACTAAAAAATATACATCAATGCATAAACTTAATTTACATTATTGCTTGTTCCAGATTGTAATTGTGGATTTCCTGGCTTATCTTACTCTGTCTAATTCTTGAGTATGAATAATTAACCCCTTTTTTGGTTACCGCGAAAAAAAAGACCTAGCCGATTTTTATCCAAACCAAATCTGGAAGGATTGTAAAAATACATAATATTAATCATCATCCCTTTACTAAACAATATTGAGGTTCTAGAATCCAGTTTTTCCATGCAAGATTTTCTCTACATAAATTTGATAACTTACAAAAACTAAGGCATGTCGCACTTAATAACTATAACAAGTGGGTAAGAATTACCATTTACAGCGTAATTTGACTCCTACGACTAATCCAAGATCGAAGTCTTTCTTGTGCATCATCTTCCTCGCCACCATTATCTTTTGTTTTTCTCCAGAAATATGCAAGGTGTGCCTGCATAAGGAAGTGATTGATCATGAGAAGTTCAAAAAAATCGTTATTCCATGAAAGCAAAGAAACCAAATAGCAATGAAAAAATATAACATATGACTGAAACGATAGAACCTAATACCTAAAATTCTAAACACGATTTCTACCAATTATAAGACCCAAATATGAATCCCACGACGCTAAACCATCACAATTCAACAAAAAAAGTATCAAGTTTCTCTAACTCTTTGCCATATCTAAAGTTTTTTTCTTTAAGATTCTATTTGTAAGGTTTTCTTGCTCAATACACATGTTTTCGAATAGTTCTTAAAGTTTTGCTGCATTATCCGCAAGCTTTTCTGTGACAGACCGGAAATTTTTTTGCTTTCAATGGGTCGGGTTTCGGTCCATTAGGCCAGCTTCAACTTCCCGATACGCCACTCGAGCAACCGAACCTTTAAATTTTTCGAAACAATTCGATCTTACCAAGCAAATGTTCATCGATTTAATTCAAATTGCTTTATAAGCATGCAACCATAACTTTTATATTTCAAGGGTCATCGAATCCTTCCAACTGCTTTACAGTTTTAATATCATTTCTGATATTTATCGATACCAACAGATGATATGAATTACCAATCATCTCTTATAAAACACCAACTTAAGATACTGAGACTCTGCTGAACAGAAATCTCACTGATTTGAGGGTTAGGATTCTCATCATATGTCCTTCACCATAGTACTAAGAAATCCCATGATAACCGTCGTGAAGTCAATTGGGACCTTCTGAGCATACGTACCATACCGTATATCCCGGTATACCAAAGGAGTCTACAATTTCATAAGGGTCATCGAGTCCGACAAATGATTTCCATCGCTTCTACTGTGAGGTTCTCTTGCCGCCGTTACAGCTAACTGTCATCGTTACAGTTAATGGTCTTCCGGATTGCCACTCGTAAGTGGGAGCTAGCGGGCCTGACAACACACATCGTTCCAGCGACGGGTGGGGATGATCAGTCTCGTTGTCTACCACCGTTCCAGCGACGGTCTTCCGCATAGCCACCTGTAGGTGAGAGCCCAGTGGGCCTGGCAATTCACAGTACTAGGTCAATCTCAACCGACAATCTTTTTCAAATGATATGAACTACTCAAAGAGTTAGAAATCATTTCTAGATGGATGATATGAACTGTCACTATAGGCAATAACCATCCCTTCTTAGATGATATGAATTACCTGGAATGGTAATAATCATCTCTATCACATGTATCAGACAGATGATATGAATTACCTAGTATGGCAATAATCATCTCTTATCGCATGTTTTGTACATTTATCAGATGATATGAATTACCTTGGATGGTAATAATCATCTCTTACTAAGTAGTATGAACAGCCAGTAACTGAACTGCACCCCGAGAAGATTATAATCATCGAAGATTATAATCATCTCCAAATAAATGGTATGAACTGCCGCGCAGCAACCAACACTCTTAGATGATATGAACAATATTGTGCTGAACCGCAGAGCGGCTGCCTACGTACCCTCTCTGTAGCTCGAAGGGATCAAGCACGGGCGTAGTTCGTCAATTTTGTTTAGATAGTATGAACTATCCACAATGATAGCAACTATGTCTCACCAGATGATATAAACTACCAATTTTAGATAGCAATCATCTCTTATAGTGGATAATATGAATTGCATAGCAACAACTATCTCTAACTCATATCATTACCAACGATATCACAAAGAATCGCAGCACCATACAAATAATTTTACAAGAATTCCCAAATTTCATGCACACTATTCAAACACAAGCTTGAGCTAAATCAAAGCACACACAAACAACGAGAATATCTAAGGCCCCATTCCATCTTTTACTGAAATCTCAACAAAGCCTAAAAATAAAATACAGAACCATGCATTTGATGACCAATAAAGCAAGAATATAACGAGTAAGAATTAAATTCTCATTTCCACTTACATGCTATTAAGATTCTTAAATTCTCATTTCCACTTACATGCTATGAAGACATTAGTTGAAGAGATAACACATAAACAATATTATTTAAAACCTCCTGTAGCAAGTTTTTACCAGACTATTCTTTGGAAGTAAACACTCAATTAATCATAAATTCCAAGAAACTACCCAAAAGTTCCTTAAATATACAAACCCAATCCTCTAATCAAGAAAGAAGAAATTCTCTCCATATCATTCTCACTGTTACGCTCATTGTTACACTATAGACATATCCATAAACATTTCATGGTTAGTCCAATTATGATAGTAATTTAACTAGAATGGAAATAGCGTGTATCAAATAAAAGCATGTGGTGTCAAAATCCATTAGTACTTATCTGTCGCGTCCATGACTAATTATTTAAGTTTTCTAATAATAATACTACATCTGTAGACGGCGATTAGCTACAGCATCTCTGATTCGCTATCAAATGTCTCCACTGTAAGTCAAACACTAAAGGAAAATCCTTAAAATGTATTACAAAGAATGCTATTCAAACAAAATCCTTCACTGTGTCTCATTTTCCATCGTACTTCGACACAATATTTGACTACTTTCAAACACGGTGCATACGGTACTCATGTAAACCTTTTTTTTTATTTCATTTTCATTTATAACCAGATTATATACTTGCATACCGATAT